>PVIR01006541.1:0-65400 GCA_004026965.1 Petromus typicus
GCTGTCCTCTTTGCCGTGTTGCTGGTGCTGTCTGCTGGGTTAATTGCGCTTTCCTGGCTGGTAATCCAGGAAGCTGGAAAAGGTAAGTCACAGACAGGGATACTTGGAGTGCTTTAAGATGTAAATACACACTTTCATCTTAGTTACATGGTCAGAATATTTTGTTCTTTGGGACTCATAACAAGATACTTTTGTTACATTCAGATGCTTATCTTTCTTTAACAGGTGATGAAGAAAATTAGTTGGTGTGTAATTTGAAACTTAATCTAAAATTCAAGCATGAGAAAGAGGCATTACTTTTTTTTTTCTTTCTTCTTGATTTTCTTCTTTTTGTGAATAATGATGCTTCTTAATTCAACATTTAATGCAGTAGGTTTCATAGCATGAGGGTTCATTCTGGTAGAGTTGAAATTATCAGCATTAAAACACTCTTCACTACACAGTCAATAAATATGGAAAGTGAGCCAACATTCATTGTGTATTTCTATAGAATAATATTATTCTCTTACCAGTACAAAAAAAATCTAATTGCAACATTGAAATATAAGTGTCTGCTTAGGAAAATATCTGTCTGTCTGAGTAGCAACTTGGGATGGAAAAAAATCTTAAAGATTATTATTCAGAAATCCATTTGGCAGCCAAAGATATAGCTCAGTGCTGCCAAGCCTACCTGGCAAGTACAAGAGCAAAGTCCTGAGTTTAAAAAAAAAAAAGAAAAAGATAGATAGATATTAGCCTGTACTAGCTTTTCCAAGATATTCAATTTTATCATCTTACTACAGGAAACCCAAGAATTAACTGTAATCAGTATTTCATAATGATGAGGACTCTGAGACAAAGAATTTATGTACTCTGCTTAAGTTCAAATCATGAGTGGGTCATAGAAACTCCAAAATACTTAATTCAAATCCAGAAATAGTCCTTTTATCTATCACTTCTTCACTTGCAAGAGAAATAAGTTACATGCATAACAAAATATGAGTATTAAGAGTTTATTCTTTCTGAGAAATGTTCATACTTTTAATGATGGATTGTATATAGGCAAATAAGCTCTCTGAAAATGCGCAGGTAGGACCTATCACATGTATGTGCTCTTAGTCTACTAAGAAAATTCTTAGCTTTTGACTTGGCTACTTTTTCTGGTAAGTAATTTTTTGAATAAGAATGTAGTAAAGTATTTTATAGTTTTATATAATAATTTCAATATGATCCTCTATTTATTTAAATAGTAAAAGCTATAGCCATGTGCTAGGGATATATTTTATGGATAAAGAATAGTTTTGAATTTGTTGTTGTTACATTAAAACTCCCACAGACTTTTATAAATGTGGCTGCTCTGGTTTTATTAAAATGGGAAGACTGACCACATATAACCATTGCAGAGTCTATTGGAATCTTTGGTATTTAGTAAAGATTTAACTGTTATTTTATAAATAAAGTAGAAAACAAATTTTCATACAAGTTAATCTAATTTAATTTGGTGCCAAATTATGAAAAAGCATCTGAATTAAATTTGCAATACAACATCAGAAGATATGAGACAGTATAATGATTTTACAATCCATGTTCATTACAAATAATTTTAAACTTTATAAATTAAAAATTATAGAGTGTGACATAGCCTTCACCCAGTTTTTCTCAAAATTAATGTGCTGTATATCCATACTATTTGCCACAGGCAAGAAATAGACAGGTAGAATAATATCAACTGAACCATGTTCATTATTCAAATCTACTAGTTTTTCCACTGATGTTCTAATGTTTAAGATTCAATGAAGTTTTTAGTTTTCATGTTCCTTTGCCTGTTCTAGTTTTAAACAGTTCTTCAGTCTTTCTTTATTATCCACATTTAAACAAGGAAATTTAAAAATAATTTTGACTAAAAAATGAGGTAGTTACAAAAAACAATTAGATGCATCAGTTATGCAAGGATAGCAGTGTAGCCTAAGTCCAAGTTTATCGTTTGATACTATATCTGGTATTCTTCTGGGCTGAAAAGTTTGGTGGCTGACAGATTTGGTCACTTCTATAAGCAAATCCAGAGCTGTGACTTCAGACCTTTACTATCTTGGAAAATTCTCAGTCATTTGAAATTTCATTTTCCCCATTATGGGAAAGAAAATATAACATCTTATCATTTTGAAAATTATGTATTGCTGTTATATTTATTAATGATCTAGGTTTTCCAGCTTAACCTATGTATTTTACACTTAAATATATGTAAAAGGTCTAATAACAGGATTAAGCAGTTTATCACTTACTTTTCACATTTTGTTATGAAATAATATATTTTCTACAGTCTCTTTAATAACTTTAATAAAGAAAACCAGCATCAAATAGTCAAATATTCTATATGCGAATTTTATAATTACTAAAATCCAAGAAGTGGTTTCAAAGATACATTTCAAAGTGATACACACACTGAAATCTTCACAGCACCCCACATGCAGCAAATCAGCAGTGTTGCCAAGTGCCCTGGCTTCAAGATGTACACAAAAACATGTGTTGCCATGTTTTCCTGAATCTCTTCCCGTTAATTGATGGAGTTGATTAATGCCTGTTTCTCTCAATAGGAATCTTAATTTTAAAAAATTCTCAGAAGATTATATTGTGGCTTAGACTTTAAAGAAAAAAATAATAGAGGAAAAAAGAACTATATTTTTTAATCTGTAAAAATAACTAGACAGCAAAAGGAAAAACAGAAAGCAGCTGATTTTGAAACAAAAAAAATTGCAGAGAAAAATCAGAAGCAATAAAGCCAACGTGTCAGGCAAAACTTTACTACTGTCTTAAACCAAAATGTTTATATTGTCTCCAATTGATAATTCAGTGTTCTATTTCTTATTAATTTATCTAGATGCAGCATTTGGACAAAGTCATGAAACCAGAGGGACATTTAAAATAACATCTGGAGCTACATATAATCTTAATTTACAAGACAAACTCTCGGTGGAATTCAAAGCTCTTGCTTTTGATGTTCAGCAAATGGTAGGGAGCTGGGCCTCTTCAGCTGATTCATAAGTTAACTACTGAGTTTTACTAACTTCTTGCCAAGACATATAGAGACTGAATCTTCTCACTATGAAAAAAATAGTAAATAAATGTAATATGTTCAGTGGTTTTAATGTATTCCCTCATTATTGTGAGGAAAAGCTCCCAATTTTAAGCAGAGCATAAACACCATCTGTATTTTGTAAATTTTTTACACAAAAGTTAAAATCTTAAACCTAATAACTTTTTCAAATTTAATGTATTTTTAATCCTTTTTAGATAGATGAGATCTTTCAATCAAGTAATTTGAAGAATGAATATAAAAACTCAAGAGTTTTACAATTTGAGTAAGTATGTTCTCAAAATTGTTAGTGACAGCACACTGACAAACCAGTGAATTTTTTGCAAAGTTATATAAAAAAAATGAATGTAGCATGTAACGGTAACATAATGTGTAAAAAAATACTTAAATTTTTCAGCATTTTGTGATGATCGAGAAAAATAACATAGCACAAACTTATTTTAGTAGCAAATAACGACTGCTCATGGTTGACCCTGTGTTCACAAGTTTTTCTGCCCCCATGACACTGTGCTAAGGTAGATTCCAGGTTCTCGGATATGGCGAGCAAAGCACTTCCAGTGTGCACTCAGTAGTAAGAGTCAAAGCAGCCGTTTTGTTGAATATAAGGAGAACGTGCACTCAGGGCAGGTCTGTGCCCACAGAAACAACAGGTGGCACAAAGGACACAGTGGTGCCAGGCCCACAGCGTAATAGGAAGAGGAAAGATGGACATACCTTGAGGATATCCTCATAAGTGAAATACATAGGTCACAGATAGGTACATATCGCATCTTTTCTCTGGTATGAGAAAATGAAGATGTAAATGAGTCCTAGCATTGTATGTTATATATTGTGAAATAGAAAATGCTCAATGTAAAACAAGGTGAAAGGGGACAATGTTGAGATTGTAACAAAAAAGTAAGGAAACAAATTTTATGTATATGGGGGGGTGGTAGTGTGGGTAGGGCTATGGGAAAAAATGAGAATTAAGTTGTGTCTTATACTGGTACAAATCCCCATTATGGAGTGCAATCATGATGTGTATATTTGATGTACCAATAAAGATTTAAAAAAAAAAAAAGAATTAAAGGATGTGAACCCCCCGCTAGGGTTTCTCATCGTGTCTCCGGATAAGACTGGTGCAAATAAGTGGAGGGTGTTGAGCTATTTCAGCGTGTAGTATGCAGGACTCTCCACTCTGTTTTAATCACATGCATGGTATCACATTCCTGCATATGAACCTTTAAAAAAGTTCAAGTAGGAAAAGGATGTAAAGATCAGACCACAGGATCTAACATGGCTGCACTGTGGCTTGGAGCTTTTGAGATTTCCTCAGTCTTTGTCATGTTTTGTTTCTCTTAGAAAAATGAAAAGAGAATTAGCCCTAAGGTGTCACCCAAACTCAAGCAAATGAACGGGTGTCCTCCCAGCCCCAAATGTAGCACTTGTACTGCTCTGGGTAAAACATTTCAGAAACATGTGGAAAAGAATGAATGTATACACGTGAATATGCAGTATCATTTGCTAGGAATATGTGGAAGGTTCTTGTTCATTATTAATAAAAATGATGTCACTAAGCTTATTTATATTACAAGAGAGAAGAGAGACATGTTCACGATTGTACGCCAAGAGAATAAGACTCTACTTGGAGAAAATTAAGTGTTTAATAAGTAACTCAGATTAAGAGAATAATAATAATATAATTTCATTATGGTGTTTGATTCTAGATTTTGTGTGTGTTTGTGTCTCTCTCTATATATATGTGTATATATATATATGTAGATATATGTAGATATATATAATTTACATGTGTTTATACTATCTAGAGTATACATTTATTGTATATGAATACTTAAAAAGAAATGTCGCTTAACAACTAATTTGTTATTTCTCACCCATGAATGGAGCCATGTGCCACTGTAGAATCAGTGTGCCTGTCAGGGAGCGTCCAGGCTTCCTTACTCTGATATCTTGTTGAAAAAGAGTTTTCTGAACCGTGACTGTCATGGGTCCTTTTGAATAGAGATGCAAATCAGCAGGAATATGAGCAAAAAGTTATAATTCTATTTATAATGTACAGAATTAAGTTAAACCAAATTGTTCAATTTAAAAACAATAAAAGTAGAAGATATGGGTGACTGACCATGATTATCTGAAAAAGAGAAAGGAGAAAGGCTTAACAATAACTTGAATAGGAAAACATTAATAAAAAGAGAATATGTAGTTTGAGAAACCTGGAACCTTTTCCAATATTGGGATGCTAACAATAATATCTATCTAAAATGATAGTTTTTTTCCATGATTAATTTTCATATATAGTGAAAATTTATTCAGGGTAGAAAACAAAGTAATGAAAACTTGGCCTGGAGAGTCACATACTCAGAAATTGTCTGACTATAGGTCTTGCATTTGTGGACAATAACATCATATTTTCATATCTCTATCTTTAAGGACCTGAAGAATATTGTTATTTTTCATCATGATGCTTTATGTTATTAATAGCACTATCATTATGCAAATGTGTCCCAGTGTTCTATATCAGTACTCAAGGCCTTCCCTTTCTCCCCCTCTCCTCCCTACAAGTTTTTGCCCTAGCAGCATAACATTTTCTACCTACACACACTTTAAAATGTCCTACTCTAACTTTCTGTTTTCATTGCCTGGATGCCCATTTCTCTCCTTACTATGCATTATATGTAGCCTGAGAATCCACTTAAAATCAGTCCTTGTCACCTCTCTAAAGATGTTTAACTGCCACTGTATTAGGTTTTACCATCCATTGTTAACACCCAGTACAATCGCATTATCATCATGTTCACACTGTAGTTATCTGTGTAGCAATGTTATTATCTATCTCCTCATCTCTCTATAAACACAAACTCATTCAGGGCAGGAGCTATATCTTGCGTATCTGTTTTATCCCATACTAATTCTTGTCTCAGAGTATTTGTTCTTTAATGGCCTAGAAATTGAATATAAAATTAATTAAAACCATATTACAGTTTTCATCTAGATGTTGCCCCAAAGCTGCATATGCTCACAGGTTGAACTTTTGATAGGTAGTTGAATTATGACTGTGTTATAGCTAAATGTGTTGATAGGTAACAGTATTAATTTTTTTAAAGAGAACTTAAATTACAAGAATTGTTCATGGAAAGTTCTGCTTAAAAACATAAGAGACTGTCTAAGAAGCATAGGTAGAGATTACATGAATAAAAAAGAAGCTATTTTATTTAAAATAAAGTGAAGAAGAAGGTATCAATGGACATAGTATAATAAGGATGCACTTTGTCATTGAAGTCCACTAAAAGGGCATCAAGACTTCTTAAGATTTTTGAATAAAAACCTAGAGGTTTGTCAGACAATTAGTATCAAATGAAAATTGTGTGAAGGTGATAAGTTTTCAGGAAAATAGAATGAGCCTGACTTGATAGAAAAGCTAATTACTTAAATCAGGTACAAGTGAATCAGAAATTCTAAGAACAAAGATACTTAAGCCAGGAGTGATGGCTCACATCTGTAATCTTAGTAGAGACAGGAGGATTGCTCTGAGTTACAGGCTTACCTGGACTAAATAGTGAGCTCAGGGTCGGCATCAACTACAAAGCAAGACCCTGTCTCAAAAAAATACTTAATACATGGTCATTACATTACCTTTGACATTAGTTAAAGAATCCTTAGATGTTAGTAACCCAATACAAGTAGGTGGATCAAGTCAGAGACAGAGGGACCAGACTATGAAAAATAATATTGGAATGCCAAGCAAAGATCACTTAATGGGCAGAAAGAACATCAGAATCATCAAGCCAGCAATCTCCACTGAAGGCACAATGAAATCATTAGTCTAATATTTTCTCTCCCTTCCCCTCTCTCCTGTCCTCTAATGATTACTTCTTACCTGTTTATCTCTCTGCAGTGTTTCCATCCTTCTGCTTGTTCCAAATCTTAGACTCAGTATCTGATGCTTCATGCATCTGTCTTCATTCCGACCCACAAGTTAGAAACTTTACTTCTTTGCAGCGCACAGTGTCACTAACAATCTCTTTCAGTGACCTAATATCAGAACTAAAAGGAGGGACATGTGAAACCACAATGACTAAAATAATGTAAGCAATATTTTCATTTTTTCTCTCCTGATTTTTTTCTTTTTTTCTTCTTTCTTTCTTCCTCTTTCTTTTTCTTCTTATTCGTTTCAATCTATTTGTCTACTTTGGAGTAAGTGAAAGTTTTAACCTCTGATAAAAAGAGGTATACCAGATAGCTTCATTCTTACCTGACCTCTGCCAAGTAAGAGTGTACCAAGCAAGGCAATGCTTTTGCGGAGTTTATCTGATAATTATGCTAAGGAGACCCTCCTTGCTCATGTGTATACTTCATTTTTAACTAAAATGCGATAACTTCATTTTTAACTAAAATGAGAAAAATTGCTAAGTATAGATTTGCACGTCACTAAACCAAAACTCTTCTGGTTGAAGATTCTCTGAAATATAAGAGTTCATTGAACAAGTGTTTAAATTCTGGCCAATAAAAGATGAATTTACAGACGAGATCATCTGTAAATATGAATGAGGGACCTCAGATCCTAGCACCCTTTTTATAAAACAATTTAAGGGGTGTGTGTAAATCATACTGTACTGAGAACTTGGATAAGGGTGGCATTTCACTGGGAATGTGTGGGGGTTGGAGTGAGGCGGTGAGAAATGTTTATTGCTAAAGAGTGGGTTGGAGTTATTAGTATAGTTGACACAAACTGGTGGCCATGTGGTGGGGGATCTGAGGGCCACTGGGGTAATAAGTCAAGATTCTAGTGATGTGTAAGAGTGTGGAACATCATTTCCTTAGTTTCAGCGTATAGCTAAAAAGTGATGAACTTCCCTTATATCCTCTACTCTTCACTCTGTAGCCTTGTAATTCAATTTAGGATATCTCAGACTTATTCATCTACTGATATATTGGTCTGGTGGGCTATCAAACCCCAGTGTTTTCTTTGATATTTGGTAAGTAATCTTTTATTTTCCTAAAGGGCAGAATCAATATATATGAAATTGTAAATTATTTGAGCTAAGGAATTGCTCCTTTCTTCTTCTTTATAGCTACCTAGGAGGCCAGTATAGTGCCCAAACCTTGATAAATATTTTAGAATGATTCTCAAATAATGTACTTCATCAGAGTACAGATATTTTCCCCTGTTGGTAGCTGAACTCCTTTTAAAGCAGCAGTGAGTTTGTGAAAAATGCAATGTAAGAGAATCTCATGAAAATGTCTGTATGATGAATTACAAGTTGGTACTTTGGGAAAATGAGAAAGAGGTGATAAAAAATATCAGAAGCTGGAAAGAATAACAAGGAAACATTTTTAAAATACTTTAAATAATCACATATAAACACACAAACTCTACCCTTAGAGAAAAATTTTATAAATACTTTATTATTTTATTATAAAATATAATTTATGAAATCAGGGAGCGAAAATAACTGAGTTCTCACTTAAGTAGCAATATAATATCCATGTCGATTGTACAACATATAATACATAAACATGTGATATATACATTATATTTTCTTTAAATTATTGATTTTAAAATTTTTACATGGTAATTTTATGTAGAAAATGTCTTATATATGTGTGTGTCAGTGTGTACATATTTGTATATCTGCATGTACACATGTGATATACATATATACATATATACCTTGCTGAAAGTAGACATTTTCAAAGGTATATGAGAATTCCAACACTTTGGGAAAGTGAGGAGGGAACATCACAAGTATGAGACCAGCCAGGGAAATTCAATGACTTCACAAAATTCTGTCTCAAAATAAAATCTTTACTTTAAATTGAAATCTTTATTGGTACATTACATATACACATCATGATTGCACTCCACAATGGGAATTTGTATCAGTATAAGATGCAACTTAATTCTCATTTTTTCCCATAGCCCTACCCACCCTACCACCCCCTCATATACATAAAATTTGTTTCCTTTCTTTTTTCTTATAATCTCATTATTTTCCCCCTTCACCCTATTTCACTCTGAATATTTTCTATTTCACAATATATAACATACAATTCTGGAATTCATTTACATCTTTAACAGGTTTCAGATAGGTAAATATTGCATCTTTTCTCTGGTATGAGAAAATCAAAATAAAATCTAGGGAAAAGAAAGGGTATTCCTGATGAAATTCTTTAGTCTCAATCTCTTTAATTTTTGCAAATACTTAATATCAACCTTTGGCATCTGCTAATGTGTGTGTGTGTGTGCATACGTGCATGCATGTGTGCATGTGTGTGTGTTTTTAGTCACTCTACATGGCAAGAAAATAGTTTCCTTTGCTGTGGAAATACTTCCTGTTATTTGCCTTCATATAAAATTCTTTGATACAGAGAGCATTTAGCAGTTGTTTTTTCAATAAAATACTAGTTCCCCTTTGTGGCAATAAGGACGTTAGTTTGCCCTTTGAACACAGTGAGTCACAAAGTTAGAAAAGAGAAGATTTTTGTTTATTCAGCAAACCTAAAGGTTATCAATACCATTAAGGCAAATATGAGATAAGAAACATTTTGATCTATTGCACTCCAGTTCTTGGTACACTGATAGGATTTATCTGCTTTAAAAAAGGGACTCACCTATTCTACTAGAACAAGTACAAAGAAGTGAAAGTGTCCATTTTCTCTAAAGAATCAATTCTCCTAATGAATAAAATCAATCTCACAAGAGTAGTAGAAATCATTATCAATATACTAAAAACAGCAGCTTTGAACGTCTTATTCTGTGAACATGTGTTAATTACACTTTTTTGATTTCTCTTATATATCTCTCTTCTCTTAAAATTTGCAAAGAAATGAAAATAAATTTTAAAGAATATGGTTTTATGTAGATAGAGGATATCTAATTCTTACCCCTGAAAAATATACATTATTAAATACAATGTATCATTCAAAACTAAGTGTACACCTTTTTTCAAACAAAGATTTTTTTTTTTTTTTTTTTTTTTTTTTTTTTTTTTTTTTTTTTTTTTTTTTTTTTTTTTTTTTTTTTTTTACCTGCAGATGAACTAATCTCATTTCTTTCACCCTAGGGAAGGAAAATACCACATTTGTATTTTCTCTGCCCCAAATATTATTCCTTATTCCCTAACTCAAGTAAAATAAAAGTCTCAGGAAAATATAATAGGCAAAAGGTGCATAAGGAGAAAACAGAGATTTTATTAGAATCAAAATTATCTAGTGTGGAGTCAAAGATAAACTGAAGCCTTGATATTGAAGACAGGATAAATGATAGGTGTTATTGTCTTACTTTATTCCAATCACCTTTAATTGTAGATTTTCTGAACTATATATGAACAATAATTTTGGGGTTAGCATTGACTTAAGAGACAAAATTAAAAGAAAAAAGACAAAAGTTAGGAGAAGGAAGAGATGGAGGAGGAGATGTCTTGGATTTATGTAGGGAAGAAAGTAGCTTTCTTTCGTGCCCCCCAAAGTCCATCTAGCTATATTATATTTAAAAATAAAATTATTTAACATTGCAAGGTACTAAAAACCTGGACTTGTTCTTAAGTTAATGTTCCTTATTGTCTTTCCCAATAAGATCATAGAAATGATGTTGTGGGTGAAAAGGTGGAAATTATATTAAAAATACTTTTGGAAAGAGAATCATTTGGGGCATTTCTCTGCCTATAATATTAATGAGCTGAACAAAGTGACCTATATTACTCTGATCCTCAGTGCCCCTATTACTAAAATTCAAATATTGGCCAACAGGAACTGCATCTCTCTTTTCTGGATCTTTTGTTTCAATAAATTTAAGTGAAGCCTGAGAATTGCCTGACAGTTAAAATTTTAAAATTTTAGTTAACGGAACATATGAGAATAAATGCCTTAAAATAGGTATTTAGTATCTGAAATGTCAGGAATCTGGAAGTTTTGTGGAGGTTACTACAATGACGGGAGGAGAAGCTCATGATTTGGAAGAGACGTGGATGTTCTTTTCTTCCACGCATCACTGGCTTGTCTATAGCATCTCAGCTCATGGTCCCAGACACGATTCAGCAATTCTGGTTCATATAACTATGCATAATTATATTTTTCCAAAAAAAAAAAAACTAAAACTGCATTCCTTTGTATCCTTTTTTATAGTAGATGTTAAAAATTTCCCAGACATTTTCTACTGTTTTCACATTTTGCTGGTCATAGTCTACTCATCTATGATTAAAATCATGATTGATGTGATAGAGAAATATAACAAATTTCTTTAAGGATTAAACCACTATTCTTCAATAAAATTATCAACAAGTTATTAGCGAAAAATTAACAGGCATAGAATGTTGGGAACAATCTTGTTTCGGAATTGTAAGGTCAAAATTGACCAGACCTTTTTGTCTGTAGATGAACTTTGGACTTAACTCTTGGCTTCACCTCTGGTAACAACAAGGACTCAATGGTCCCACATGTTGTGATGATTCAGGGCAGAACTGTACCGGCTCTAACTTTTCAAGGACTATTGTTGACATCTGTCTTGTCCTATGGGATCTTCATCAACATAACTTCTCTAGGACTATTGTTGGTGTCTCCCTGCTTTTCCGTGAGGCAAGCTGGAGGGTGGGGTCTTGCTGCCCAGAGTAGCATGGCTCAGGCCCAAGCTCAGCTTCTCTAAGTCTCATTTCTGCCTAATCATTAATTATTTTGCTGTGTGCCATTGACTCACAGGAGACTAGAACATAATGCAAAAGTTCTAGTTATGTTTCCTTCCTTAGTTTCTCACAGTAGAAGAAGAGATTAAGAAATATATCTGTGTAAAATATTTCTGTATTAAGAATAATAGATGATTTTATGTAAGTTTGGATACTTTTAACTGAATAGTGACTATAGCTCCTTGTCAGTTCCAAGATCTAGTTATGTTACTGTAATTTAAGCAAATAATGAAGAGTTAGACCTGCTAATATTTATAAATAATTAATGTAATTGATGTGTGATATTATCACATCAGAGTATCCTAATCATTTCCCAAATGAAGGAAACTTCTACATGAAATAAAACCCCTCATGCTAAACTGACCTGGAACAGGGCACAGGCATGAGGAGGGATACCTTCCCAGGGGATGTGGTGAACTGCTGAGCTTTTCACAGAACTCACTGGTCCTATATACAGTCACGGAAGAAAAAAGTAGCCTTTACTCCAGGTTTTATCAGGATAGATAAGAAGGAAAGAGAGAAATACTACCAGAGTTCACAAAGTCCTTCCTTCAAGAGGCTTATTACAATAGTACCTCAATTTACAAAACTAATGTTTCATGATTTGCAGGAAATAGCTGTATTTGTGTTGGCATAGGGGAAATTTTGAAAATTTTGGCTTTCATTTACAAATCGTTTGCAAATTATTTGCAAACAGAGGCATATATAAAACAAGGTGTTACTCACTGTACCTTACAGCTATCACAAGGGAATGGGATTGTAACCCGAGTTTTGAATTTAACCCTGAGTTTTGAAACCAGCAAATATTAAGATGGGTTCTCCTTGGTGTGACTATTAGGAAATTGAGTACACCCAGAATATTTACACCTAACTTAGTAGTACAGATGAGCATTATAGTTGAATGTTTGCCTCATAATGATACCTCATAAGTATAGGTAGTAGAAATATGTATTTATTTTATTTAAATGACATTAACTTTTAAGAAAATTGTAAATAAAGCAGCAAGTATTAGAATAAAAGTTCAGATGACTGCCCATGTGAGAGAATAAAAAAGTAGTAGGGAATCATTGCAGGCCTGACAGTCATAAAGCTTGACCATAAGAGAAAATATCAAGATTGCCCAATTATTTCATGTATGTCTTCTTTTTTCCTTTTATCTCCTTGAAATAATAACACATTGTAGTGTTTTTAATAGTATTTGTATAAAGCAGATGGAAGAGGAAAAATACTGTAGAGAGTTGTCGTATGCTTAATAGCAACCCTTCTTGAACTATACAGAAAAATGTAGTATCAACAAATACCTTAGCTTTCTCTCTACTTAAAAAAGAACCAAAGAAACCATATATCCATATTTATAATTCATTTAAGCATTCAAATCAGAATAAACACCATGCAAATGTCTATCTTTCTATCGTGTGATTTTGTTTAATTTCACATCATGTCTCTGGGCAACAACTTCCTGGTGGGCCAGTGCTTTAAAACAGAACTCAGAAAAAAACGGGATCCAATTTTGGAATCACTTCATAGTTTATGTACTTATAAAAGTATTTAATGTCTTAAATCTTCTTTCTCCTGTTAAAATAAAGATAATATTTGATATATATCTACTTTATTCATCTGTACATGTCTTTAAACTATAGCGACCCTAGTGCAGAGGTTACACAACCTTACACTAGTGGAATGACGATTAATGAGGTGAGCTCTGTAGAGTCTGAAAGACATTTTCTATGAATTGAGCACAAATTACTTAAGTAAGGCTGACTTTTCCTCTCTTATTATCCTTTGCTTTGCAGAAATGGCAGCATTATCGTCCTATTTGACCTTTTTTTTACTCGGTGGGTGTCAAATGAAAATGTAAAAGAAGAACTGACTCAAGGCCTGGGAGCAAATAAGTCCAGCGAGCTGATGACTTTCCATATTGATTTGAATAGCGTTGATATCTCAGGTATCTCTGAACATTATTTGATTTCTCTGAATCATTAAGCTATGAAATTAAGATTCTAGCAATATATCCGAGAAGCAGGTGGATCACATCCTGGACCTGAAGAGCATGTCTTATTGCCTGAGGTAACACATTTACATGAGAAAAAAGTGAAATATGGAGAAGCCATATTTGAAGAAAATAAATCAGTGAGAAAAAGTTTGTAAAATACCAAATGTCAAAAAGATGCTCAGAACACCAGCACACTTCAGTATCTGTGAGCCTTATTCTTATTCTTATTCTTATTCTTTTCACTGGTCAAACACACCTGACTTTCCCAGAAGCCTCTATCAGAAGGTGTACCCATGGCCTCCTGATGGAGCTATACATCTTATTAGACTACAAAGATACATCACTCACTTTCTAAATGAAAAACTAAGGATTTGACAATGAAGAATTAAGGAGTTTGTTCAATCCCATTTATAAATTTATAAAAGTGAAAGTTTACTTTTAAAATGATAAATATTTTTTCAGCTAGGGTTGCAGCTCATTGGTACCTGGGCTCTATATTTATTAACCAAAGGACAAAAAGAACCAAAAATTATAAATCATTTTACAGTACAAATAAACTAAAAGAGAAGAGATTTAGTAACAAAAATAACAATGAGGCAATATACCTTTCAGTGTTTAGATTCTTTTAAGTTTTTCCACTCTGGTTAGCTTCTATTCAGTTTCTTTAAACAAATATTTACTCTGCATTTTTATTTGACTAAAAGCAACGGAAATTTTCCAGTCATATTGAAATCCATAATCCTCTATCTAAAAACCTTGAGGCCAAGTACAATTTGAAATTTAAAAATTTGGAGACTTTAAAAAACTTACCTGATACATACCTATTTGCTTAGGACTCAGAAGGCCGAGGCAAGAATATCACAGTGAATATGGAGCCTTTCTGAACTACATAGTACATTCAAGGCTTGCCTGAACTAGGTAGAAAGAACTTGTCTTAAAAAAAAAAAAAAAAAAAAGGAAGTTCATGCCCAGGTTAGTACTAGTATATAGCATCAGTATATCCAGAATAACATTTATATTTTGATGTTTTTTGAGACAGAGATTCCAAATGGAATGGAAACAAACTCGAACAACCTAATAACAATTCAATAGTTTTGGTATAGAGTAAGGTAACTCAATATAGGTTTACTTTTAAATAAAATACATAAACACATGCAGAAGTCTTTGTTTTTAAAAAAATGTAATAGTACGTACTAAATTAAGAACTCTGGTTGTTGTCCTTGTTTCTTCAAGTACAGTTTCCTTTTAAGTCTCATGCTATTTACTGTAGCTATTATTTACTGAAGATCTCCAGTCTCCTTTCTACATCCTCCTTGGATGCTTTCCTACCTTCTCCACAGCCACCAGAGCAGAAGTAGCCTTCTGAATTTTTATCAGACTCAAATGAGTTTCAAATTGCTATTAGCCATCACAAGCTGGAACAGTTGGGTACTTGTCAATGTATTTACTCACTATATTAGTACTGCTACATGATGTCTTATTACCAGTACTTTATGAATAGAGAAACAAAGTACTAATCACTTTGGTGAATGATATATAATCCCATGCTATTTATCTTTAGATGAGGCAATCTGATCTAGGTTGTTTGATTATACTAAATTTCATTAATAACATTTTTGTCTTGGAAAAGTATGAGATGAATTTTTCAGTAGTAATTATATCTATAAAGTTTATTTTTCTTTTTGCTATCTTTATTTTACTGTGCTTTGCTTCTTGGAGGTCTCTTTTGGCAAATGAA
Organism: Petromus typicus; assembly: GCA_004026965.1. Lineage (NCBI taxonomy): Eukaryota > Metazoa > Chordata > Mammalia > Rodentia > Petromuridae > Petromus > Petromus typicus. Next base: position 15,483 of record PVIR01006541.1, read on the forward strand.
TTCTAAGGAATGTTGAAATTTATTTCCATGACTCCCTAGATTTGACTTATTTTGGATAAGAGAGTTTATTGGTTTCAAAACTTATATGTTTCTTCATTAAAACCATATCCTTTGAGTTAAGTTAAAACCAGTAATACAACGCCATAAACATTTTTTGTAATATCAGTCAAAGAATATTGATTGCAAATTGAAGTTAGAGGGTATTTTTAACTTGATGTACTAAAACAAAATACACTGGGAAATATGGCCCTAACCTTAATTTTAGCGTTTATGTTTGAAATATCATCTGATACTTCCAATTTATTTCATGTTCAATTAGTTAATAATTTCACATACATATTGAATTTTATATAGAACACTTTAAAATGAAATATAAAATTAAAATATTTATATAACATTGAAAATGTTATATAAATCTTATTTTGCTATCATCTTCATTAATAACCTGTCACATATTGTATACAAATTGCCATAGATCGTGTAGAAATATACCAAAAATTAAGCAGCGTGAAATGAGCAATGTGGTCAGTAGAAGAGAATCTTATGTTTAATTTGTGCATCACTCATACATTTTGATGAAGTCAAATTCACTGAATGTTTTTCATGAGATATGACTTGTTTTTCTTTATAGCTTCTTTAATTGACTGATCATATTTTTTAAACTGTTGAACATGTTAAATACTGAAAAAATAGGCAGTTTTTATCTTTCCTGTGAAAAACACTTTATACTGCAACAGTATTTAGCTATCAGTAGACACTAGTACATGGATGAGTAACTTGTGATTAAAGTCTCCCATATGTTGAGAGCAAAGAAAGCTGTAAGATCTGGCATGTGATGCTACATTATTTGACTTAAATATAAATGATTTTACAGAACTACAGAATGAACAGAGACTTCTCTGGAATTAATACAAGCAAAATAAAAATTTTACATATTAAATTATACAGACAGTATATACAGATACTGTATACTATCTGTAAATTCAAGTTTATTATAATTATATAATTATAGCAATTAAATAATGACTCACAGGAATAAAATGAGAGAAGGCAAAACAATTTCTAGAAGATTGAATGCCTCTTTTAAAATCACACTGTAAAAAGAGATCACCTCCCTAACACATGGCCCTGGAAGACTGGTTATCCATGTGCCAGAGAGGCAAAGGAGACTCACATCTCTGACCATATAAAGTCAAAGCAAAATGGTCCAGCCCCCTATGGCAATAAACAGAAACCGCTGGAAGATGAAGTAGGAAATCACTTAGAGATATAGGTATACAGACAAACCTCTAAATAGAACTCCAGTAGTGCAAGAAATAGCAGCAAGAATGAATACTTGAAATTACATTAAATCAAAAACAGCTACATCATAAAGGAAACAATCAACAGAGTGAAGAGACAACCTTCAGCACTGGAAAAAATAATTGACAGCTACTCTGATAGAAGACTGATATTCAAAGTAAATAAAGTACTCAAAAGAGTTAGATCCCCCAAATAAAATGATCTAATTGAAATATAGGCTAAAGAAATGAATAAATACCCCTTAATATAAGCACAAATGACAGATAAGTTATGACGAAGTGGTCATCACCTCTAGCCCTTGGGGAAACACTGACTTAAACAGCTCTGAGATTCCACTTGACTCCACTAAGAAGGAACATTATCAAATATGCAAAAACCAAAAATGTCAGTGGCATTTTTGCTGAAATGATGAAAAGAAACCCTTTCACATTTTTGGCAAAACGAAACCCTTTCACATTGTCTGTGAGCATGTAAACTAATACAATACAGTCCAATCATTACAATGACTGAATTTTCACTGATGAGTTAAAGACATCAGGCTCTGAAGATATGTAGACCCCAATGTTTCAAGCAGCACAATTCATAATGGTCAAACTATATTAGCAGCATCTAGGCAAAAGTTAACATGATATTTGAAATACAAAGTAATATATGGATGATTAATCAAATGCTTTCAGAAATCAGCCGTCACAACCCTAAAACTCATGGGGGTCTGTATGGCATGAAAACCCTGTCTACAGTCTGATTTCATGTTCATACAATAGCCCAATATATTGAAAAGCTGCCATGGAACCCACATTCCCGTCTCCAAAGTTGAAAAAGTATTTACACCATCTAGAATTATCTTTTAACACATTTTTTAAAAAAAGTCTTCGTAATCAACAATGGCTAATTTCTTTAAAATCAGACTGAAAAGTAGATTTAATTGTTTTATGAAATTATTTTCCTAAAACTTTGGAAAACAACAATAAATACCCAAATTAGTCCCATTTTCTAGTTGTCTTTTAAGTGAATTCATTGAATAATTCATCAAACTCACAGTCATTGAGATATTGTTAGATGTAGAAAAAGTCCTAAGAAAAATGTTTGTAATGAGTGAGAGGGAGTCAGTGCTACACAAAAGTGTAACACTTTGGAGTGAAGTCCCTCCCCCTTGTTATGCTGGAGACAAACTTATCAAAATCATGAGAATTGGCTGAATCGTACATCCATCATCCTCTGCATAAAGAAAAAGGGGATGACTAAGAGGACAGAGAGTCAGAAAACTACACTCCCCACCTTTCCTATACTTAGATGCTAACCGCACCAGTATACACAATCCCTACCTATTCCATTTTATATGAGCAGCTGATACTCATCTAAATGAAGATCAAAGAACAATATTAAACTTTAAGTCATTGATAATACATAAATGAATCCATCCATTATTGAATTCTACTTATTACTTTATAACTTACCTTCAATACATACCTTAATGTATGCCTTCGACTGAGAATTAAAAGGATATTAACACACATACACTTGAGACAGTTAAGCTTAGTTGTCAACCTGACTGAATAGAGAGCTCTCCAAGGAGTTAGAAAACTACACCTTTGTGTGTCCAAATGGGTTGTGACTTTGGAGACCCTTCTCTCCTTCCACTACTGACTCAGATAATAATAATAATGATAAACATCAGATATATGCTTTAAAAGATTCTTCAAAAAAATTTAAAAAGATGATTATACTTGGTAATATTCATAAAAATCTGGTTTATTATTTAACAATTTTTTATGTTTAAGTATTTTCTCTATTGGAAATTAATTGAATTATCTTAATGAATGCCTAAAGAATGATTATAAGGTATGCAGGAGGCAAAATATTATATTCCTGTTTTATAAATCCATGTACTACATGAGTCCTGAATCACAGTTCTCATTTATTTCTCTCATACGGCAAGATGCTATAGATTTATAGAGGAGAACGAGGCAATTAAACTTGAAAACTGCAGTTTCTGAGCAGTAATTTATTAAGAATATGCCTTTCAGGGATGTTAAGTTTATTCTCATTTTTATATGCCTGGAAGATAGAGTCTGAGAAAAACCAACAAATGCATGCATCATATACCTGGCATTAGTACTATTATAAATTCTGCTGAAGAGAATTTTTGTATGGTAATGGGTACAAAGTCCATGAGGATCATATTCCATTGTTCCACAGCCTATGTTGCCAATTACTGTAAAGTTTTACTAACCCATTTGGAACACTGCAGGACAGAGAAGGTCATAAGGCTGCATTTTACAGATTGATTTCTTGGCTGCCACAGAATGCCTGAAGGGGCTGTTTGGGGCAATATCTCATGTGCTTGAAGGTATTTTAGGATACAGCTTGTTCTAATCCTTTGTTGCTGACTGTGTAAGCAATAATTTTAGAAAAACAAAACTTGACTGTTGTGGGCTTTTGCAACTTCATACAAAATGTCATTCGGCTACAATTTCACTATGTGGAAGAGTTTGGGAACTTCAGGAAGAGTAACTGGCTGATTTTGTGAGGAACATGAAAAAGAGGCAAAAGAAGTAAAAGTAGAATTACTCATGAACTGAGAAACAGAAATTTTATTCACAAGCAAATGGGTTTAAGGTATTTGTCTTTCTCTGTATTTGGAAATGCAACATTAATATATTGCTAAGCACTCCCCTCTAACTTAAGACATTCCTACTCACATGATATCAAGACTATTAAAGTAACCTTCCATTGTAATTTCACTGGATTGAAAAACCAAACTCTGAGAGACTAAATTTTTTTCTATCAAAGTAAGTGCAAATTTCTGTAAAGTGATGTATAGTTTCCAGTATACTCTAGTGAAATAAAATAAGTATCTACAGCAGACATCCTTGGATTTAGATTTCATTCCACTACCATGTAAGCCATGAGGATCTCGGGCTTAATTTATCTCAGAGAGTTTTGATTACTAATAATTAGACTAAAACTAAAAAGACTACTATTATCCCCATTTAAATAACAAGAAAAGTAAAAGCCTAAATTTTCCAAAATATTATTTCCAATGAAGATTTTAAAACTATATTTTTAATTTTGTTATCTTGTACATAAAATTTCTTGTGACTTGAAATGCAAAATAAGGATTTTAGTGTTTATTCCTCCTTTTGTCCCCCATAATCCCTACACAAAGTCAGAACTAGGTTCTTCATCCCTCATCAATAGAACTGATTGAACTTTGGATCACTCTTACTTATGGCATTTGATTGCATATAGACTCATTCCTAATAAACACATAAATGTATTGTTAAAAACGTTTTATTTAAAGATCTCCATGTAATGTTAATTTAGTACTATGTTTTCACAATATGAAAAAATTAAATTTCAGAAGGAAGTTTTCATGTAGATTTTAAAAACCCTTATAGTTAACTTTTTCTCATTCAAATTAACAGTAAATACTTGCAGACAATTTGATTAGCTTCTAATAAACCAAACTAATTATTACTCTCTTCATTTGAATTTTTCTAAATACAATTTATTACATTCTAAATTTTTAAAAAAGATAGTATGTTATTGATATCTGAGAGAAATTGTAAAGGAAAATTAAAAATGAAATGTAGAGTAGTGTACAAGTCAAAGAATTCTCACATTGACAATGTAATTTTAAAAAACTATATGTGATAAATTCCTGCATCATTTAATGTACTAAATGATAGTTTGTTAGAAATTGTAATCATGATTGTGTATATATGGAGATATAGTGTGTAGACCAAAAGATGTGATCAAACTATATGATGAAAATTTAAATTAAAAATAATCATTGCAGTAAAAAATACATCACTCTTATTCCCCTTCAAAATACTCCTCACTTTGTACACCTGTTCCCATTCCTCTTGAATTTTCTAGAGTAGTTCTGGAAGTCCTTTATCATGAATGTCTCTATAAGGGGTAATATTTTTTAAACTATGGTGAATGTGTTGTCAAATACAATCAGGGAAAAGGCAAGTCCATAACATCATAATGGCTTTTATTGAGATTAGGTAACATGAGACTTCTGGCTCTTCCCCAAATGAAAACACTCATGAAAGGTCAGTACTTGGATCAGTTCCTGATGCAGAGTCAGCCTTGACAGGGTAACTAAAGACCCTGAGGTAAAAAGACTTATAGAACTATTTTGGAAAGTAACAAGAACGATGGGAAAAGTCATTGAAGCAAGGGAGGTTATATTGTAAGGAATCAGATATATTGAGGCTCCCATTGTAATGAATAAATGAGAAACTTTTCTTCATGGAATAAATCAGGTAAGAGTATTTATAAAACCACAGGAGGGAAAAAGACTAATATTCAAGCAACAGTACCTACTGGTTCCATCTTTCATTCAAATTACTTCAAACCAGACTTTTTTATAATCTCATTGTTTCTTGAAAGTCACAATTGTAATTAGTAATTCAACTTATCACTTTTTCATATTTCTGTTTCTGCCTCCTTTGAGCTTAGTGAGGAGTACATTTGGTCACTGAAGTTCAGCACTTCTGTAAATGGCAGCTGGTTTAATGCCCCACATCCTTTGCTGATGAGAAAATTCCAACCCTGAACGATGGAAATAGCTTCTCAGTTTGTCTCCTCTTTCTGCATAATTCTCTGCATGATTCCAGAATTGTATTCATAAAATATTGACTTGTGATAGCACACAAATACATGAAAACCTTCATTATCATTACATACAAAAAGCATTTCTAAGGCTGGGGATTTACCTCAAGTGGTACTGCACCTACCTTGCAAGCATATGGGCACTAGTTTGATCACCTATACTGCAAAAACTACTACTAATAAGAAAAATAATATTTGTATCATCTAGCATAGATTAATAGGCTCCCCAAACTTGATACTACATTTTCTTTTGTCATGGCTTCCAGATCCATTTTGCTAACTGGATAAATTAAACTCTTCAGTTTATATATATTGATTTTTCCCATCATACCTTCTTTTTTGGTTTATATCTAGATGTCCTCCCAAGGCCTCATGCACTTGGAGGTCAGTGTCTTGGAAGGTGTTTGTATTGTGAGTCATTCTGACTGTCTTTCTGTTAGGAAGTAGGGACTGGTCAGAAGAGGCAGGTCACTGGAGACATGACTTGGAATGGTTCATCTCCCTGGGCTCCTGCCTTCACTCTCTGCTTTCTGGGTACAGTGATGGTAGAGATTTCCTGGAGACTTAAGGAACTTTCCTGCTGCCATGCCTCCAACCATGCAAGGACTAAAATTTGCAAACAACTAAGCCAAAATAAACTCTGCTTTTCTGTTGTAGGTATTTGTGTATTTTATCCCAGTAGCAAGGAATGTAACTAAGATATTCTCACAAACATTTAATATGTGTATATTTTATATACACATACATATTTTATATATATACATACCGATTATATACATTATATATACAGATTATATATATACATACAGATTATATATTAATTTATTTATTTATATTTATATATTTATTTTTTTATATTTATATCTTCCTAGTGTGCTTTTGGACATCCTTCAAAATTGTTTAAACTTGACAACTTCTGTGAAGATATTTTTGAACTCTGCCTCAGAAAAAATGTCTAATACTTAGTAATACCAAAGCATATTTTTATATTTAGTTTAAAAAATGAGTGAGTCAGTCCCCCACTAAACTCCAATTTCTATGAGAATAAAGACTTTGCTTTACTGATTCTTTTATCCCTATTCCTTAACATTCCATGCCATAAATAAGTAGAAAATAAACATTTGTGAAGTGCATGAATAATCATCATTAGGAAAACCACACAATATCAAAAGGCCTCCCTTGTTGGTTGAGCTTTAAATTCAATCTAATGTTCAATAGACAACAGAAATATAAAGATTCAGCAAGTGGGGCTCCCAGTACAATCATTTGGACAACCATAATTTTGTTTCTTACCAGCTGTGTCCCCAAATTGAGTCTTTCAATTGTTGCAGAGTTTAAGAGATAGGACAGACCAATTGATGGAACAAGAGGATCTATTAAGATGTGCATCAGCTCAGCAGACTCCCACCTAAGGGCTGAATCCAGAACAAAGGGAGGGCTTTAATTTTATACACATTGCAGAATGGGGTGGCTCTACTCAAGGTCATGAAACTCGTGGACAGAAGCAGAACAAAGGCAGTTAACAATTTTGTAACTTAACATATCTTGGTGACCTTGCTCTGGTAAAACAGAATCTTATTAGAAGAGGAGATTGTGAAACTTTACTTGTAGGGAGAAAGTTACTAGTCTTATTTGTAACAGAATAAAGAATAGCCAAAGAGAGAAGAAAATCTAAGGAGGAATTTCTTAAATTGGAAAAACTTATTTTTCTTAGTTCTGAATGTAAGATTCTATTACTGTTAGAACAACATAGTTTCAGGAAGAGTGCTTTTCTTCATCTTACTTACAAGCATTTATGAAATGCTATCAGATTGTGGTTTTTGTGCATCATTTTCTGGAACGGAACTCAGTGTTAAAAATACTCTTTTGACAAATAGCTCTTAAATATCAACAAATGTAATGTGTGTTTTGGTTTATTAACTAACACTTTGATAAATAATGTTTACATGAAAAAGTTCTGACCTCTAAGATGTAAAATGATCCATGAATTTCCCAGTGGTTTACCACCATTGTAATTACATAACACTATGAAAATTGGATTTAATTGCATATATATTCATCAACTCATATATAAATATTCTTAATCATAATATTAGTAGATTTCTTGATAAAAATACTTTTGTCTCCCCAACTAATTTTATGGTGCAGAAGAAATTTCAGGATTTTATAGTCTGATATTTTTAAAACCCAGAAGATGGCAGTACAGTGCTGGCTTTAAGATTAAGAAAAATAATGAAAACGAATGTCACTGAGTTAAAGACTTCAAAAGCTGCAAACTGTCATTGTGATTCTACTGGCAGAAATATTCAAATGCCAACACAGCTTTGGAAAATAATACCATGTCCTATCTCATGGGTGTAAAATTCATATTGTTTTTACCATTGCACTTAAATTTTCTAACTTTCTAGAAATGCATTGTGTTTCTCAAGTATCTTTATAATTACATATGTGGGAGCGGTCAGGTGAAGGATGTGACAAGCTGGGAACTCTAAATCAGTGGGTCACAGCTGCATGTGGCTGAAAGCCTGGCAGGAATGTCTTGGTATTCTGCCTCTTAAGAATCTCAGAGTCAAAGGTTGGCACAGGAGCACATATCTGTAATCACGGGATTTGGGAGCTCAGGGATTAAAGAGTCTGAGCATAGTATTAATTTTCTGAAGCTAAAATACACAGAAGAAACTTTCATATTTAACATTTATGAAGAATATTTTTAATTTAAATCCTACATTTTAAAAATGTTTGATTCATCAGGAGGAAATAAATATTTCTACTAGAAAAAGAAGTACATACTTGTGAATAAGGACTTAAATAATAAAAAAAATAAATGTTCAAGCTATGTACCTATCTCATCAACTGGAAACTAAGGCTACCGTGAAAGAAGCTTATAATTTAAATTTTGTCTTTAAGAAAATGCCTCAATAATGTGCCCACCTGGATCAAGGCCTTGTGCTGATGTTTCAAAGTGTGTATCACTTGATTCATTTTGTGATGGAGAAACAAACTGTCCAGATGGTTCTGACGAAGACAATAAAATGTGTGGTAAGGCCACCCACCTGATCTCTCTCCCCTCTTCTCCCCCATCAAAGCGTACACCCACTACTGCTCATTCTTCTATCTTTCATTACTTTTCTCATCTTAACATTAATTAAAGATGAAGATTACAATGAGAACCAAAGTTTTAGAGACTACCTATTGACTTGGAACACAGTTTAGGAAATGGGGATCTAGTCTCTCTGCCAGTAGGTATTCAACAAAAGGCAACACAGCTCTGCTCAGAATTTCCCACTCAGACACTCTTGAGTACAATCCAAACCCACAGAGTTTAATTACATACATTGACATAAATTCAGTACATATCCATGGAAAGTGCAGTCTGCAGAATATTTCTTATCAATTTTATATGGCTAAGTTACTCAAAAAGGAAGAAAGGAGTTTTTTGTGCTGTGATTTTCAGGCACTTTCCAAAATTTTTCTAGGAAGGATATGATACAAGTGTGCCATCATGAGGTAACAAAGGTGATATTGATTTCAAAGATAATAAGATATGGACACATAGCATTAGATCCGTGCAATGATATGATTATCTCTTGAATTACTTAAATTACAATTAACTTTAAGTGCAAAAAAAAGCAAACTTAACACCTTAGATTAATTAAATAATCAGAAAATGTATCACAGCTATAACATAGTCTCTAATCTCCTAATGTTCTTAGTTTTACGTTAAGGCAACATTAATACGTATCCAAAATAGTCATGAGAATATTACATAAAGTGACAATTTGAAGTTTGAAAGCCATGATTTATTTTTCTAAGCCCTGTACACTCATACAGAGCCTCAGTATTAGAACTGAATTTGTTACCTGGGTTTGCATTAGAGACAAACTACAACTGCATTTATTTGTCAGCGCCTCTTTGTTCTTATGTTTACTCAACCTTAGCATTGATTGTCTTCTGTGTCACTGCCCCTGAAGCCTCCATTTCCTCACTTTCCATTTTCTTGATTCTCGTCTTTGTATTTTAAAGTGAGAATTGTTTTTGTTTATGAGACAAGGTAGTGAAAAAATCAATCAATTAATTTTCTTTTAAACAGTAAGCATTCAAGAATTCTAGGTATTTTATCATTTTTATCATTGACAATTACATTTCCGAAGTCTCCTGGATTTTCCTTTAGAACTACCTTAAAATTTTTGTAGTATGATTTCCACCACAAAGTCCTTGAGTCAGTCGAAGAATAAAAAACTATTAGATTAATTTAAAATGTATTTTCTTTATATGCAGTGGACCTTTACTGTTTGGTATTTATTTTGGTCCAACTGTGAGCTCTAATTCCAGTTTGTATTATTAATACAGCCACATTAGTGTTGCCTTCCTCACACAGGTGCTTTATTTAGTCTTCGGTTATTTAGGTTTGCACAACTAATAGCTGACTGTGGCTGAACCAAGATTTCTTTCAATTGTTTTCCACTTCTCATTAGAATTGCATCAGCAAGAAAGTTCACTTTTTAGCTGACCTACAAGAAGGAAAGCTGCTGACTCACAGCCTTTTAGGCAAAGGTGCAGGCCTATTTGAAAGTTGGCAGGCGTCTTCATAATTTGCATGCCGTATGTGTATGTGGATAATAGACCTTGTAGGTGGGTACAGGTTATGTTTGATGTATATGCCTGGGGAATCCAATCCCCGGAGCAAACATGCAATTAAACACTGAGCCAGCAGAGGGCGGCCTCGTAGGTTATAAACGCACACCCTTGGGAAGTCCATCACATTATCATCTCTGGTAGCTGAATTTATTTGATTAATTTATTAATTTCTTTATTCCACTGATGCTGCACTAAAAAGCATTCTACATAGTCATAATTATGAACACCCAGACATACTACTTATTCATGGCTTAGTTATGTGCTTTTCCTAGAACTCTATCTTGATTTCATTGTCATATATAAAATTAGTTTCTTCAAAAACATCCTAAAGGGCCCAGGATTTTGCTCAGTGGTACCAAAGCCTGCCTTCAAAGCAAAAGGCCATGAGTTTTATCCTCATCCTAAAATTAAATTAAGTAATACCTAGGAAAGTCCCTAACACAATCCTATATCTTAAAATAGCAATATTTTAACATTCATAGTTTTGCTCTTATAAGAAGTCCAATATTGTGGTCATTTCAGAGTTTCATTAACTGAGTGGAGGGAATGTACCAAAGGCCTTTGAGAGCAGAACTGGACATGAAAATCCACCAACCCTAAATGTTCAACTTCACGAAAAACCAGAAGGCACATTGAATTATATCTTAGCAATTTGGGAGTATCACCACTCATTTATCAGCTACATCACAGTCCAAAAAAGTGTCACAAGACTTCCTTTCTAGGTATTGAGGATGCCCAGTCTTGGTCTGCCACTCTTTTCCAATGGATGTTAAGACCTGCTCAAAGACAAAGGGAGACTGTTACAGAAGTTTCATTTGCTTGTTTGTTGGGAGCATTGTATTTCAGAAATCACATGCAGGAATTGTGTAATGATCCTCACAATAGCCCTGGATCAGCTCAGTCACTCATCTTCATCTGACTCTGTGAGGCTTGAAATGAGAATACAATCATGTAGCTTGGAAGGGGCCCAAGTAGAGTCTGTCCGATAGAGAAAAATCTCTGCCATAAGGGATACCATGAAACTTTTCATAAATGCACAAGAAAAGATCTTTGATATTCTTTCTAAGAAAGATATTATGAAAAGTTTGAAGAGTTATGAAAACTTCATAAGCTTTGCAAATTTCACCAGCTTTGTCTGCTTTTGGTTTTTGTTTGTTTTAGTTTAGTTTTTGAACCTCACTTTGTTGGATGATATCATTGCTAACATATTTTTAAGATTTTTTTTATATTTTTAAGAATTCAGAAAAGATATAGTTTTTTTAAATTCCTTGGTGTTTTTTTCTTTATACTTTCACTCCTGCTTTTAAACTCAGAGACTGAATGATGCATCTACAACAGCTCTATTGTGGCACTAGAAAATATAGCACTATCTGAGATTAACTGGTGGTTTTCTGCAGCCACAGCTTGTGATGGAAGGTTTTTGTTGACTGGATCATCTGGGTCTTTCCAGGCTGCCCATTATCCAAAGCTGTCTACATCAAGTGTTGTCTGCCAATGGATCATAAGGTAGGTAAGATGTATGTCTTCTATATCCTGCTTAGTTCTGAAATTTTGATGTGGATGGGGTCTTCACACCTTCAATATTTTCTTTATACAAGTATTTGCTTCATTAATGATAAAGTAAAGTCATCCCAACTGACAAACCATTTGGGATACCAAATCTGTGAATATTCAAATCCTTTGTATAAAATGTCCCAATATTTACAAAGTATCTCTGTACATTCTACCATATTTGGGGCTGGGGTTATGGTAGGGATACTCTCACTCCTTTTTTTTACGAAAAGTTTTTGAGACTTATCTCATTAAATTGCCCAAACTGGCTTTGATCCTTCTTCCTCAGCCTCTTGAGTAGCTGGGATTATAGACATGCACCATGATACTTTTCCATCTGGACAAAGAATATAAGCAACCAACAAGTGCATGGGAATATGCTCACCGTCCCTAATGATCAGGGAGATGTCAACGGCACTATGAGGAGATTATCCCTTGTACTTGATGGGATGGTCATTGGGTCATGACAAGAATGCAGAGAGATTAGAACTCCTATGAGTGAACAGAAATGTACAGATGGTACAGCTACTATGGAAAACAGTGTGTAGTTTTCCCAAAAACATTAAAAATAGAAAAATTATATGACCCACTAATCCTAATTGAAATTGATAGAAAGTGGAATGATAGAAGCCAAGACTAGAAGCACAGAGCCACAGTGAAGTGCTGCTCAAAGATACAGTTTTACTTGTCTTAGATGAGTAAACTCTGTGAATCTGCTGCTCAACACTGCAAAGTTAACAATGCTGCACTGTACACTTAAAATTTGTTTAAAATATAGATCTTGTATTATGCAGTTTTTAACTTAAAACATGTTAAAATCTATGATCTATTAAAGATTAAAGTGACTAAAAGTATTATCTATTTTTTGCTTTTTATTTAGTGTGAATGAAGGACTTTCAATTGAAATAAGCTTTGATTCTTTTAATATAAATTATAGAGATTTATTAAATATTTATGAAGGTGTAGGATCAAGCAAGATTTTAAGAGGTAAGTAAGACAAATAGATAATCCAATATCAAAATGAAAAAAATATATGGAACTTTTGGCACATTTTCCCTTTGATTTTAAATTTAATATGAAGTCAAAATATATGTAAGTGACTGAAAAGGAATAATCAATTTCCATGAGTATCATTGCCCCATGATAAATGTATTCATTATGTATTGAAACAAGTACTGATAAAAATAAATTTTGTAAAACAAAATTTAAAACTAGAAAAATTGCTTAGATAAGTTATAGCTAGTCGATTATAAACCTAAAAGTTTATAAGAAAATAATTATTTACAATAACTATTTTACATACACCTGTTATAACAGATGCTTAAAAAATCATTTGAATGAATAATTATATATTTATTTACTATGCATTGTTTAAGTGCTATTCCCTAAAAGACAAAAATCTGATCTGCCTTAAGTATGATTCTATTTTTCTCTGACCTTGTAGGTGTTATAAAAATTTATAATCTCTGTTCTTTTCTTATGGTGCACTCTGCTCTGCAGTGTCTTGAAGGACTAAGACAAATAGAATGTTAAAAGAGTTTAACATGAGAAGCCCTCAGTAAACCGTGGGTGCAGATTGGATCGGCGCTGCATAACAATGTGTGACAGAGGCTGAGAAAAGGCCGAGGAAGGCACTCCAATGTGTATCTGCCAGGCCTACTTGTGCCTTTAGGCTTCACACCTCTATAATAGATAGATTAGGTCTTCCTGAACCATTAGTTTGTCCTGCAATAAAAGGAAGCATATTGTGGACATGAAATAATATAGGGCAAATATTTTTAAGGTAAAACAGTGTCAATAAATTTGATCTTTTCATTGGGACACTTCTGTGTATACATGTTAGGTTCTGTCACTCATATCTGTCGATGAGAGTGTATGCAGGATAAGGTTTAACAAGACATACTTAGAATAACCCCCTTCAGGAACTTCCAAAGATTACCTAATCATAGGATCTGACTAAATTAAGAATTTCTTTCTCTGTACCCCCATAACATTTCTCCCATACATACTAATTCCAGTGTTAAATTTTATAACTTCTTGGTCTGAATTTTTCTAACAAGAAATGTACTTATTTCTCATCAAGGAAATGAGCACGTAGAATAAATTCATAGTGGACATTCAGTGAAATGTGTGTATTATGCAAGAAGTCCTTCATATCATGCAGACGATACTTTAATGGCACATTTGTAATGTTATAAGTTGGGTAAAGTAAATAGCTTTGAACTGTTGAACCCTATTCTGGAGAAAGTCTGACACTCATGTCCAGTTCCCTTTTCCCAAACTCCCTGCCTCTTTTTAATGTTTCCCTATTCTTCTCTTCCAGAAAATCCACTCACCAGAATCACTATTTATACAACACAAAGCACGAAATTATTCATACTGAAGTGTGTCTAAGTCTATAAAATTAATACCCATAAGATACTGAATTTCAGAAGACAATGCTGGATTTCTTAAGGAATGAATGTCAAAAACATTCTTCTACCAACTATAATATAATATTAAGAAAAATTCAACTATTAAAAATTCAGCATTATATAATTGTTTTTTTCTTTCAGCACAGACCCTTTTTAAAGAAAACAAACTCTGTCACTCTAGTTATTTCCATCTTAAATCACGTGCTGAAAGGCTCAGGCTCCTGTGCTGTAGCATGATGACAGCAGCACACAAAGCATTAAGTCATAATCTTCCCCTCTACAATCTAGTTGGAGAGAGAAAAATAACATTCATCAAACATGACTATTCACCAATCAGTGCAACTCCAAGAAATCATTTACCTCTTATGATAAACCTTTATGGAAGATGTTGTTTTACAAGAGAGGAAACTGAGACACGGACGACGACTCTATCTAGTAATGCACGGAGCTAGAACTAATTTGAATATTCATTAAGGGACTCCAGCTTTGCCCTATACTTTTTACTACATTTATGAATCCATAGATATACCTGCCTTTCACATTGTCTGCAGTTCTTTTTGGTTAGGAAAACTATAAAAATTGATGAAAGTTTTACATAGTTCTACACACACATCTTCTACAACCATTCCAGAGGTTATGTGTATTTTGAAAGATTAATGGGCAGCAGAATATAATCCCTGAACTACCTAGACCAATACAATAACATTAACTAAGTTGTTACAACTATCAAAGGAGACTGTGTCAGTTACTTTTCTTTCTTGCTGAGGCAAACGTTTATTTTTATTTAGCTTGCAGTTTGTAGAAGTTTCAGTTCATTATCAGTTGGCTTCAAGATAGGCTGGACGTCAGATAGACATTGCAGAGGAGAAACAGCATGGTGTCCGCAAAGGATCAAAGGCAACAAGGGACCTTTTGTCCCCTTTGGATTATAAGGATTAGTACAGTGCCAAACCAATCACTCACATGTAAGAGTTTAGTGATCATACTCCCTTAATCCCAGCACCAGACAACCCAGATTCAGTCACCCCTGAAAAAGACTGCATGAAATTTGGGGGGGGAACACAGACAAAAGGCATAATAGACCTTTCAGCCACTATCTTTATTCAAATTCAACTAGAAGCTATGTGCGGGATTCTGGGGAAATTAACACAAAAAAGAGCAAGGAATATTTTCTGGAATACTGAATAGATCATGAATGTATCTTTTGTTGAAATTCAAGAAATAACATAAATTTGTTTCCCCTAATCTTTATGGAGGCCTGGATCTAATTTCCAACCAAAAAAAATGTCAAATCATACTTACATCGTTCTTCACTTTAGCCATTAGTTTATTAAAAAAAAAAACAAAAAAAGACTTTTTAGACTTCCTTTGTCCTACTAGTCCCTATATCTTAATATTTTATATATTTTATTTATCTGCTTGCGTGTTTATATTTGGACTTCATGTGTTTAAAAGTTACGGGGTTTTTTGCCCCTGAAAATCAGTTTTCACCATCTTAAAAGACCTTATAAATTTGTATTAATGCCCTATACCAATGATTTTTAGCAATTCATAATAGGAGAATTTTTCATATGCCAAGCATTGTATTAAGACTTGAGAATCAAAAATAAAAATATATCTCCTAAGTAGGTTAGAATCAAGGCAGAACTATAATAAAATCAATTAAAAAATGCTATTGGACCAATCCTAAGGTTAGTGGGAAGAGAGCCAAGTATGTATTTTTAGTTTTCACTAATTCTCTTTTAACTCCTGTTAGTGAAACTTCTAGTCTGATAGTTGCTTAAACATTTTGTTTCTTAAAGGAACCTTGTTAATGAAGACTACATTTCTTTCCTTCTATGTACATGTTTAATATTTGGTCCAAGTAATTAAAAATCAAAAATATGTTTTTTTAAACCATGAAACTGTATAATGTGAGCTTTTCTAATGCTTTGAAGAAGAGACATTTCAATTAATATTAATCACATGAGAAATGCTTTTGTTAAATATATTGAAGAGGAGAACTGATTAATCAGTCAATAAATTGATGAATTAACAGGATGGATGAATAGATGGATAGAACAGAAATTCTTATCAGTTGTTCATATTCTTTTGTAGCTTCTGTTTCTGAAATTGATCCTGGGATAATTAGAATTTTTTCCAACCATGTTACTGCCACTTTTTTGATTGAATCTGATGAAAATGATTACATTGGCTTCAATGCATCATATACTGTATTTAACACCAGTGATCTTAATAGTAAGTAATCAGGCTTTTAATTTTCAGATGCTTAATATTTTAAATAGAATTTTGAAAGTAGGAGAAATTAAAATTTTCATTCATCAAGGTCTTTACCTGCTGTTTTTTATGTACTGAGTCTTTATGCATAAGAAACATAGAATAATGGTTAATATTCTTCTTTGGAATCAAATGATCAGTTTGAAAAATTTTTTATTGACATAAAAATTGCAAATGTTATAAGTAAAAATTATCAGCATAAAATAATTCAGGAATTTCTGCCTAATAATAGTGATTGAAGTATTAATTATAAGGAGAAACATATAAGACAAATTCATGTAGATAAACTAATAGAGACAAGATATAAAATTTGAGTAATGAAAGTTTATATTTACTAATGCCCCTGAGAAGGTATAAGAAATACATTAATTTAAAGAAACTAAGTTTTTAAAAAATGAAATAAAACAATTAAAATTAATGAAAATTATTTTATATATGTAATTAACATGTAATATATACAATGAGTTACTTTCAGTGTAATATAGTTTTTCATATAGTTAAATACATTGACATATTTGTTCATCCTTTTTAATCACAGACTATGAGAAAATAAACTGTAATTTTGAGGATGGCTTCTGCTTCTGGATCCAAGATCTAAATGACGACAACGAGTGGCAGAGGCTTCTGGGAAGCACCTTTCCTCATTATACTGGACCAGATTTTGACCATACTTATGGCAATATTTCAGGTATGATTTGTATTTACTTCATGAATCAAAACCAAAGGCATGGTTAAAGTTTAATACAGTAGTATTAAATTTAAAAAGTTTTCAGGGTTTTTTTGTTGTCACATGGTAATAAATCCATTTAAATGAAAACAGTAATCAAATAGATATAAAAATGTTTCATGAAATATATCTTTTACATATACATTCATTTAATGTATTATTAAATATTGAGAAGTGAAGGGCCATTAGAGACAAAGAGACAAGATTGTTGCCCTAGATTTGCTATTTATTATCAACTAAGTAGGCCTCTGGGAGCTAATTAACTTTCCTGATGGTCAGCCTGCTTTGACCTAATTTCATTTTCTGATTGTTTACTGCTAGGGTACAAAAGTACAATCAGTTTTTGGATATTAATTTTGTACCTTGGAACTCTGTTGAACTTGGATATTTTTATTAAAGAATACCATGTATGAATATTTATATATACATATATGTATACATACATGTATACATATATACATATATATACATATATATACGTATATATGTATATATATGATGCAAGGCTATATCGAAATGGAAATAACATTTATTTCTGGGAAACCTTATGTAAGGCTGACTGAAGAATATGTCTTATGAGTATGATCGTGCTTTTATTTAAATGATATATTAAACTTGAATTGGAGACAGAAGACAATATTTGACTGAAAAAGTTACAGTTTTAGAGAAGTATCTGGTGATAAGGAACTTGTAGGAGAAGATGACTGTTAAGACCCTGGAAAGAAATAGTACAGACATTTCTCCTTTTAAAGAATATTTTTATTTGAATTATTTACTGATACATTTTATATACACATCATAGTCATAATCAACTGAAAATGGAGAATGTGTACCAGTATATTACAAGGCTTAATTCTCATTTTTTCATTCTTCTATGTACTCTACAACTGCCTATATACATATGTATTGATCCATTTTTTGACATTACATTTTATCTTTCCCCTTGTTACTTACCCCTACCCTTTTCTCTTTGAATATTTTTTATTTCACAATATCTATCATACATTCTACAATTCATTTACATCTTCATATTTTCATACCAGAGAAAAGATAGTGTTTATACATGTGGGACCTATCATTTCACTTATGAGTATGCCTTCAAAGTATGTCCATTAGAGTATAAATGACTCAAACTTATTATTCTTTATTGCAGAGTAATACTTAATTTTGTAAAAAAAAAAAAAAAAAAGTCTTCCTTATTTTCTCTGGTTGATGGGCATTTGGTTTGTTACCAAGATTTAGCTATCACAAATTGAGCTGCCATACACATGGGCCCACAGATGTTGCTGTGTTATGAATATTTTAGTTATTTTGTGTTTTTGCCAAGCAGAGGAATAACACTGTAAAATAGGACCTATAATCCTAAGTTGTTGAGGACTCTCCACACAGATATCAATACTGGTTGCACCAGTCTATATTCCCACCAACAATGGAGAAGAGTTTCTTCCTCCCAACATCCTCACTAGCATTTGTTGCTAGTTAATTCCTCAATAGCAGCCATTCTTTGTGGAGTGAGAGGAAATCTCAGTGTTGTTATCATCTGCATTTCTTGAATGACCAGTGATGTTGATCATTTCCTCATATGCTCTTAGGTGCTCTTACTTCTTCCTCTGACAAGTGTCTGTTCATTTCAGATGCCCATTTTTTAACTTGGTCTTTAAATTTGGGGGGCTGATTTTTTAAGCTCTTTATGTATTTTAGATGGCAGCCCTTTGTCTGAGAAACAGTATGTGAAAAATTTTTCCCATATTGTTGGCTGTCTTTCTGCTCTGTCAGTGGTTTCTTTTGCTATGCAGAAGCTTTGTAATAGGATGAGATCCCATTTGTTTATTCTTTCTGCTATTTATCTTGCTATAGAGTTTTTGTTCATAAAGTCTTTCCCTAAGTCATTATCTCCAAAAGTTTTACCTAACCTATTTAGCAGCAGGTTTAGTGTTTCTGTTTTAACATTTAAGACTCTAATCCACTTTGATTTTAATTTAATACATGGTGAAAGCGATAGGCCTAGCTTTAGTCTTTGGGAAGTTAAAGCCCAGTTTTTCCAGCACCATTTGTTTAAGAGGCTGTCTCTCTTCCTTCTTCCTTTAATACCAAGAGTTCTGTTTGTGCCACTAGATGTTTGAATGAACTGGTCAATAAATGAGGAATTTTATGGAGTGTATTCATTACATATTCAGAATGAAGTGATATCCCAAGAAAACTCCAACTTGATAACTTTGCTTTTCTTTGCATAATTCTTAGATGTAATACTGTAATGTATTACAGAATATAAAACTATAGTATTGCACTATATAATAGAGTCAACAAAAATTATAAAACTGTACAAATGTCAGGTCTTCAGTCAGAACAGTGTGCCTTGGTTTTAAGTCTGAACAGTCATTAAACATGGTCACTAAATGAGGCATGTCTGTATCAAATGTAATCACTGAACAAAAGCTAGAAATTCAGAAGGAATGTGAATTTTAAAACTAAGGACAGTTTTGCAAAAGGTAACTAAAAATTTGTATGCTGGCATGATTTTCTCAAACAAAAAATGGAAGAAGTCCATCCCACAATATGATTTGCAGGGTGGTTACCAGTAAAATCACAATTCAATCCAAAATGCAAACTAAAATCTTTATTTAACTTTGCATGGTTCTCAACATTGAGAACATAGATCAAATGCCACTGTTTCTATTATCTGTCGGACACCCTTGAAGCCTCTTTTATTAAATACTGTAAGCAAGTGTTTTGTTTTTCCTGTCAGAGAAAAATGTTTCCTTATTTATTAGTTTTCTTTCATTATAGTGTTCTATTCAGTAAACAGTAATTGTAGATCAAATTGCTACTACATAACCATCTGTGCTTAATACATAGGCACAGACCGAAACCATCTTTGAATTTCCATAGCATGCTCAGTGTCTGGATTGGTCAACATGTAAACTTGCTTTGAGTATATGGATTAATGTCAAAAATTTTGAATCAAAAATTAATTTCTGAATAATTTATGAACAGAATGAAATAGCTTATAATGTTTTAATCACACATACTTTATAATTTATTATTCATGATCACTATTAATATATTTGTTTTTATGATCTGGAAAGTAAACTTAATGTGACCTGTGGTTTGTACCTACTAAGGGGACTCACAGTTAAATTTTTCAGCATAAAAAATGATAATGACTTCCTGAAAATATAAAAAGATGGTGATTATACTTCTTTAACTTGATCAAAATATTTTTATTTTAAAAATGACTATTGTCTACTATCTAATTTCTACTATCTTCATAGCTATCACCAAAAATCTCTTTCTAGTTAATTGTCCATGCTTCTATTCAAGAAGCATTTTTTTCAAGATATAGGTCCTATGCAAAGCATTCATTAAGCTTTTCAGAACAAGACAAACCAGATTATCTGTTTTCATAGATTACAAGGTGCATCAAGGGGGAAAAAAAATAAGCAGTATACATGTAAGTTGTATTCAGGTATGTTCAGTGTGAATGAGAGGTCTCAAAAATGTAAAGCTTGGAGAAGGAAAAATGGAAGGAACAGCTCTAACGCTCTTTTGCAAATTAAAACACAGTGATCAGTGCAAGTGTTATGGGAAAATTAGCTTATGAATCCAAACTTTAAAGACTTAGAAGGAATAACCGTGTAGATTGATTGACATGGAGGGACCGAACAGAGCCATGACGGCCACCATAACCGCGTCTGTCCTGTTTGAAAAGCCGGGAGGCCAGTGAGGTGGGGGCGTGAAGTGAGGAGGGAAGTAGGGTCCAGATGATGATGGTGTTTCTGCGGTGCTGGCTTTTTCCCACACGCAAAGGGGAGCTGATTGAGGATACTGAGAGAGCCGGAGCTGATTGAGGGTACACTAGAGCCGGAAGTCTCGCTGACTGGTAGGCGGGGCATACGCTGTAGATGGCCAGACCTTATAGGGCGACCAGGCCAAGGCTGTTGCCGACCCAGAGATCTTGGCACTCAGATCAGTCAGCCCATGTGGGGAAAAGACACCAGATTTTGGATATGGCTGAAAAGTAATGACCACTGGCTCTTGCTAAATTACCAGCGTGGACCTACACACAAAAGATATGCTCTGTACAGGGGGCCAACCCCTGAGAACAAAAATAGTACTGAAAAGGAAAATGTGTATTTCCTCACACAATTAATCTCTGAGCAGGCTACTCCCAGAGCCTAATCCCCCTGAATAAACTAGAGGCCAGCATAGCTATAGGATAGGCCTTGGGTGACTAACATCACAGCTCTCTGAAGAGGGCTTACAGCAGTTAAATAATCAGATTCCTTTATTTTCTTATAGTATATTTTAAAAAATAGAAATTAGATAATAATTAGAGAAAAAAATAATTAGAGAAAAATGAAAAACGTATTTATATCTATTGACTCTGACAGCCACCTTTTTAAGTAGTTGAAATCTTTGATGTTCAAATTATCATTTTTCTACTTTAAGGTCATGATAACAAAGATAAAATAATTCTACCGATATCTGCAGAGTATGAGTACATTACAGGAGAAAAATGGTTTCAGCTTGCTAACAGATTAAATAACTAAAGAAGATGAAACTGACCAAAGTGAAATAGGTTGAATGTCAGGTGGAGATTTTAAATAGTTGGGTGGAAAATGAAGTCTCGGGAGAAAGTCATGTAGCAGGAGTTATTTAAAATTAGATAAGGTAGAGCAGGTGAGAGGGCACCAGAGACAGCAAAGTAATGAGGACAACTGGTGGGCTTGCTAGTCCTCTCCAGCTCTGCTGCCTGGGATCTCATGGTCCACTAGTTACTCACCCCCAGGACAAGTTTTCTTGCAGCTGGCTTTTTTATGTGTCACAACATCCCACCTCTGAAACGAGAAGAGAATCCAATCTCTCCTGCTGTATAGATGGATTTTTTTCTTTCTTTCTTCTCTTTTTTTGTTCTTTGCCTTCACTTTAAATGAAAGAAAACCCTAAATGAAACAAAAAAAAAAAAAAAAACCCTTGAATTAGCATTGCTGTAGGGAAGAACAGCTAGCCACTTTGATCTTTCCAGACCTTCTGAAGAGCGCAGTTCTGACAAGGGTACAGCTCCTCAGTCCACGTACTGCTCTCACTCAGGGTTTCTCTGGAGTTCTGAGAGGGAAAAGGAATGGGGAAGACGGGGACATTGTTGTAGAGTGACATCTTAGGGTGCTCATTTGTTCATAACAACCACGAAAAATGAGGTTAGTGACATGAGGGGAATTCAGAAATGTAGGAGTCAAAAGAGGGCTAAATGACCTAAAGAGAAGTGTTGCTTTCATTGCCTGCCTCAGTGAAACCATAATTGTTCTAATATTTGAAAGGTAGCAAAGTGAGTAACTAAAGATCATTAAAATGTAGACCATGGAGCCTGAGTTTTAATCTAACCTCCCTTCAAGAATATTATTTCTCATCTCTGCCTCCTTTCTCACAACTAGAAGGTGAGGTCCAGGATAATGGGACCTGACTTGAGACATGTAACACATATTAAGTTGATTACTTGAAAATATTTTAGAAAAATGTGTGATATATGAAAAATGCCATGTTAAGTATTATAACTATGTTCTTTTCAAGACATAAAAGTATGCCTGAGACAATGATTACCTGAGGTACTGTGCAAAGTAATATGCAGGCAAGGAAGGTAGTTCTTATATTCAAGGTAGTTCTCAATATTCAAAGTATGAAAAATAAAAGAATTCAGATGTCCATTCAAACTCAATGCAGTTATTCAGTGGGGTCATTTTCAGAAGTGACTGGATCTAGTGTGTTTGGAGCTGGGATCCAGGGTTTGTGATTACTTCAGCAGTCCACTGAATGGTTTGTCATAGTTCTGACTAGGATGCCCTAGGTTGGGTACCTTGTACAAAACACAAGGGATAGAAAGAATGCTAATGTACTCTTGCTTGCCTCTTGCCTCCTGCCTCTTTCCCCCTGTGACACCTCTCTGCTATGTGCCAGCTTGCCTTGAAGCCAACGCTAAACTGAAACCTCTACAAACTGTGAGCTAAATAAACCTTCCCTTCTTCAACTTTAGGTATAGGTTATTTTGTCTCAGTATCAAGAAAAATAACTAAAACAATTTTTTAAATAACTAAAACAAATTTTCAATGTTTTTGAACTAGGTCCAGTTTATTTTGCATCCTCACTAAGGCACTTACAACATCCTATTTTTCTTCTTAAAAGAAGCCCCATGTCTCCAGAAAGCATAACTATCCTTCAGGTTCTGGTGTTTGTATCAGCATCAATGCACACAATTGAACTGAGTTATTGGATGGGAAGAGGTTAGTTTCTGTTCACAGAAAAACAAGCAAAAAAAAAAAAAAAGAAAAGAAAAAGAAAAGCACCAGAAGGAATCTCTATAAAAACTTCATGGCTTGAGAAAGAGGGACAATGTGTGCGCTGAGCTGGCTCAGGTTAATTACAAGAGTACCAGAGGACTTTTCAAGAAAATTAAAGAATTTCAAAAAGAAATAATCATCTGACTGTAAATTCCATTGGTTATAGGAAATGTTTATTCAATCATTTCTTTGTAAAGAATTCTAATAAAAGTAAAAGCAGGTCAAGTAAATGTAACAAGGATGTATTAAATAATACTTAGTATTCCTTATAGAAAATATAAAAATGAACAAGTTATTGTGCTTTTTTCCCAGAGTTCTAGCAAGTTGAAACTTACATATCACCCTTAAATGTTGGAAATAGCAGACTATGATGTGGTATTTGCAAAGAAAGAGTTACCACTGATAATTCAAGAGTAGTAATTCCTAAGTGAAACACTTTCTAAGGAGATGGACATTTGATTAAGTGATCGCCATTGTGAGCAGTGTCATTGGACAGCATCCAAGGTGGCCTTAAAAGTGTAGGTGGGGAGCTTTGTTTCATCTCTCCCTGCAGGCAAGTTACAGATTTGCTTATTTCCATCACACACAGACACACAGAAATCTCAGGACACATCAGTATGAGGCATAAAGAGGTTTATTTAGCAGAATAAAAAGAATACATTAAACATGATAGAGTATGGTCCTCAAAGTGGAGAGAGGCCAGTGCTATATTCTGAAATTGAGGATATTCATGTGTTTGAAGGGGTATAAATCTGTACAATTGTGGATTTTTCTACAGAAAGTTTGGGCTCAGTTTCACTCTGTGTATGAATACGCATATGTAGGACAGAAGCCAAGCCAGTCTACAGATACAAAAGTACTGACTCTTTTCCCTGGTGGTGAGAGGACAGTCTACTTTGCAGGAAAAAGGCATGAGCCCGATCTGTTAATTTTTGTTTTGTTTTAAGATGGGTGATCCAGGGTGCTTGGTCTAAAAACATTCTCTGAATTTTTTTAAAATCAGTTTTTCTATTTTAAGTTCAAGTTTCTTCCCTTTACCTTATCAGCTGAGCTCACTTAATGGTTTATAGTTTGATGAAGGGATTTGGGGTGTGATAGGCCAGGAAGGAAAGGAGCATACAGAATCTGAGAGAGTACAGACATGGACAGTCTTGTGTAACCTTGTGTCCTGAAGTTGAAGTCATTTTAAAAGTTCATTTTTTAAATTGTGATTTTTTTTCCCTGTCTCCTTCTTACCTGCCTTCTTTTTTCTACCTTGCTTCAATATTTGAAAATAGTAGTCAGAAATGAAGGAGCTGTGTGTGCTGCTCCCTTCCCCTCAACCCTACACCACCCTGATCACTGACTACACTTCCAGTACCCTAAAACAGGGAAATATGTGAGCACTTCACTGTTCCCCATTCAACCTTAAGCCAGGCACCACCCTAATGAGTCATGTCTTCAGCACAAAGGGCTGCTGCCAACATCAGAGAGAGAGACAGTGGGAGACACTTTGGATCAGTAGCATCTGACCCTGTAAATCCTGGAAGGCTGAGTTACCAAGCTCCTTTTTTCTTTTGTGGCTTTACCTTTCAGTCTATTCCTGCTCTTCTACATACTATGACATGTACACTTGGTAATTCTTTCTTTGTCATACACAAGAACCTAGACTATTTTGAGCTTAGTCAACTGTAGCAGAAATATTAAAAATAATCTAAATTTGTCAACATGCTGTGTATGCATCCATAAATTATGTGAACTATGGAAGGGAGACATTGAGGTCATAGATACAAGCCCTCAAATCTCAGAGTGAATTTGTACTTGATTTAACAAGACAGAAAATAATAACGAATAAGAGACTAATTATCTATGTTTATATACCATTGCCACATGATGACTATAATCATTATGGAACTCAAACATATAATAATAATTTAAAAAGAAAAAGGTAATAAGAGGCCAATTAGAATCTACATAAAGAAGCAGTATGAAAACTTAGTGTTCGTTGGGCTAGGGATTTAACTCAGTGGTTCCAGCACCTGCCTTGCCAGCACAGGGCCTGGGTTTGATCGCTGGTAACCACATACAACAATACTGGGCATGGAGACTCACACCCACCAATAATCAGAAGCACATACTACAGTGCCAGGCATTATGACTCATGCCTGTAATCCCAGCACTTGGGAGGCAGAGGCAGGAGGATTGGTGTGAGATCCAGGCTGAGCCCAGGGCCAGCCTGAACTACAAAAAGGGAGTCCCTGTCTCAAAAAAACAAAAAACAAACAAACAAAAACTTTGTATAGGTGATGAAGAATTCCAAAGGAAGGTTACAGAAAATGGAATGAGATATACTTGGATATAAATCTTGACAATGATGATTTAGCTAAATCACCATCCCCACTGCTATAATTTCATCTCTAAGAAATTAGACACTACAATAAAAATACTGCTTATGTAAGCCATTCATAAGAGCTCATCAAAAGAAGGTATAAGCTGAGATTGTGCCACATAGACAAAAGGCAGGGTATTCTTAAGAAGCTCAGGAGAGACCTAATGCTACCAGTGTTGGAGTTCCAGTGAAATTATTTTCCAGGTTATTGGTGTCCTGAAGAAAACATTAAACAAGACATGCAGAAAAGGCAGTGAAGATTTACATTCATTGACGATGGAAAAGAAGTGAACTCTGTAGTGAGAACAGGTTAGTGTTAGGCCCACAGCTGCCACCAGTTGTCATGCCAGCATTCTTTTGTATCTGGAATTTTCTATTTCCTTGTGCAGATGTGACACGGGGGACTATTGTTCCATCAGAAACTCAACAGAACTGGCATCAGATTTAAGCTACCTAAGGCTTTCACACTGTATGTGAATAAAGAACTGAAGATACACTTTTCTGATTGGTCCGTGTACGGTGTTCAAAAGCTGCAGTCATTCTAGAGTCTGTGCTCTGCGCATGCGCCCTGAGTCTCATACCTATGACATTATGCTCACCTGCATGAGCAGAATTTCTCCAGCCTGATTTCTTTCCTAACAGTGGCCTGTAAACATTTGTTGAGCTAACAAAATACCTTAAAATCACTGGTCCCGGAGACTAAAATCAGAAACAATCTGTGCATGAAAGCTTAATCCCCCCAAATAGAATAATGTTTAAAAATGTTAAAGTGAAATGGACTACTCTGGAATACAATGATTCAGGATTCAGTCATGTGAATCTGTCCAGGGACCTGTCTGGGAATCTTGTCATAGATGAAAGGTAGGAATGGGTTTCCTCAAAATTTAGGAATTTTAGACAGATTGATTAAAGTTTTGCAGAAATTACAATTCTATACATTTGAAATTCATAATTTTATGTAGGATTTCTTTCATCTTCTAACATGTTAATCAAACAGTTTAGCTTATATTACACAAATGGTAGCATTATATATTATTTTACTGTAAGTGAAATTCTGTATGATTTTTAATATGCTGTGTTTATTTTCTTATTTATGCAGAAATATGTAAGGTATTGAAGTGTACATAATTTTGCATTATATGGACATAAGCTCACATCTTGATTGCACTAAAATATCATAAATATATCATTATTAAATAAATAAATAATAAACTGAAAATTATTCAGTTTATAATTAATTGACTATGAAAGTGGCCCCAAATAAATAGGAACACAATGTGTTTTTGCAATACAATTGCAGCTAACTAGACATATTTCTGAATTCTTTAAATTTTTTTCTTTCTTTTTCCTTTTTATGAGACAGTTCAGACTGGCCCTGAGCTCACCATGTAGCCAAGGCAAGCCTCAAACTCACAGCAATCCTCCTGCCTCTGCCTTCCAAGTGTTGGGATTATAATCAGGAGTCTCCAGGGAGAGCACTGTGGTATGTGGTTACCGGGGATCGAACTTTGGATCTTGTGCTTGCAAGACAAAGGCCGGAACCACTGAGCTAAATCCTTGGCCCTCTTTAAACATTTCAGTACTTACACATGGCATTCACCACTATTTTAATGCCTTTCTCCAAACTGTAATAAGCATATAAATGTAAGAATATCTCAAAATGGATCTGAAGTTGGGTATTTAGGGAATGAATTCTGAAACCTTTTCTTTGTTATATGTGCTCTTTTTCATTAGCTCATATAACTGAACTATAGCTAAATAAGTAAAATCAAGATTCATTAGATATTAGTAATGTGTTATAAAAGGTTAAATATGTATTTTTCTGTTATACTTTAAAACCTAGATTCATCTGCAAATGACTTTTATTGTGATATTTAACAATTATTTCATAATAAAATATTTATTTTGAAAAAACTTTGTATCACTGGTATAATGATTGTACTGTAGGATATATGCAGGTCTACTATCATTTCTTTATTTGACCTCTGGTTCTGACTGCATGTTTTAAAAGAGTGTTTTATGAACAACATAGTTTATACTTCTCTGTCTGGGTATACAAGAGGGAAGATATTTGATTTCAAATAAGCACTAACTTTTAACAATTTGTGAAAAAAATCACCCTGAAGTCAAATTAAAGTAATATTTCATTTACTTTATATATTTTTGTCACCTGGTCCCTGTGTCCTATTATGAGACACAAACCAAGAATACAAAAAGTTGTCCAAGAGAGTGCTCACAATGTTCTAACTTTGTCCATTTTGAATGACTCAAATCATTGGTTGGAATAATGGATTCTAGAACAGAAAGTACTTTATGCAGTGACTCCTGCTATTTTTAAAGCTTTTATGTGGATTAGCATGCCTCCTGCTCCACTGTTATCTGATTAATTGTCACTCAATGGAATAAAGAAGATGAAGCCATTATAAAATCAAATAACTCCTCATTTAGAGATAAGAAGTGTAGTCAATGGAATATAAAAGTGAGGGTTTTTGAAACTCTTGTCTTCCAGCCTTTTATAAATCATGAGTTAGTCTATCAGCGTGTCAAAATATCCTCATGCACAGGCTGTGTCTATGATGTGAATTATTTAAAACATATAGTAAGAGGCATATAAAAATGAAAATTCTAGAGTCGTGAAGTGATTTTCCTAAAATCTGTTGCAACAGAATTGCTGCATTTGGATTTGAGAGTAGTGTCTGGCCCATTTTACAAAACTACTGAACATCTTCTCTGGATGTGCGTGTCCACCTTTATAATTCCAGTTACCCAGGAGGCTGAGGCAAGAGGATCAAAAGTATAAGACCAGCTTGATCAACTTATAGACTCTGTCTCAAGTTAAAAATTTAAAGAGAAAAATATACTTGAGACGTAGTTCAGTGTTTCCAGGGTTCACCCCAGTGCACACCTTCACAATGTTTTTGACTGTTTTGATCCTAAAATTTTCTTTTCTGCTTATGAGTAATGCATGTCACATAATGAAGATGCCAATATTTTAATAAATTAAAACTTTATTTTTCTGAGACAGAGTCTCACTTTTGTAGTTCAGGCTGGCTCTGAGCTCAGCCTTGAACTCACAGCAATCCTCCTGCCTCTATCTCCCAAGTTCTGGGATTGCAGATGTGAGCCACCAGACCTGGCACTGTGGCATGTGGAACTGATTGCTAGTGGGTGTGAGTCTCCACGCCCAGCATTGTTATATGTGGTTACTGGGAATCAAACCCCCCCGGCCCCTACACTTGCAAGGCAGGTGCCAGAACCACTGAGCTAAATCTTCAGCCCTAAATTAAAACTTTTTAAAAATTATTTTACAGGATTTTATATTTCTACACCAACTGGCCCAGGAGGAAGAAGGGAAAGAGTGGGACTTCACAGCCTACCTTTGGACACCTCTTTGAATCCAGTCTGCCTTAGTTTCTGGTATGTTCTGGTCAGTTACTTCTTAGTTCCTAGGAAAACAGATGCTAAATATTGTTGATAAGTAACATTTCCTTTCTCAGGGCATTAAGCTTAGATTTTCACCAAAATGTTGGCCAAGGTTTCAATGCATACATTTTTACTTTTTCACTGATAAAGTAGCAAAGTTCTGTAGATTTTCCTCCCCTTCTCAGGAACTCTCACTCAGGAAGAGAGAGTTTCAAAAATGACAAAAGATTCAAAGAACCTGAAATACTTTTACTGTAGTGTGCTAGCAGTCCAGTAATTTTTGCTAATTTCCAAACAGGTATTATATGTATGGTGCCTATGTCTACAAACTAAGTGTTAATATCAGCAGTAGTGAAAACATGGAAAAGACAGTTTTCCAGAAAGAAGGAAATTATGGACAAAATTGGAATTATGGACAAGTGACATTAAATGAAACAGAGGAATTTAAGGTTTGCAAAATATTTTGTGATTTATGTTTCTATTTATTTATGGTCATGTCAGTAATTTTACCATGAATATGATAACATTTTTTTGGAGATAGCCAAATTTTTAATCTGCTTTTGTCATCTAAGCTTTTTCCCTTTGAGTACCTTTATTTTCATTTACATATTGACTTACTAAAAACCAATTATTCAGCAGTGAACAACTTGCTATTTGAAAAGAACAGTTTATAATGATCCATAAAATCCTTTGAAACTTTGGAGATGATTTCAACTTTCTTTACCACTCTGAAATTTTCAGAAACCCCCACATTAGTTCAGCCTTTGAGTTTTCTGGAATCCTCCTTTCCAGTTAGGGCCTCCATGCCTGTTGGTATCCACCCACCCCACCCATGGTGGCTTCACCTTCATCTCCACGTATTTCCTCTAGAAACAAGTTCTATGAGCTGCAGCACTGTGAAGTCTCTGATCATTTATTTCACATTAAGGTGAATCAGTTATTCAGATAACAGTTTAATGTCTTTTCTTCCTAAGGGTTTTTTGCAATTAAAACATAGGTGATTAATTGGGCCAAATTAATTGTGCTCTAGTTGGGTAATTTCCAGCATGATAGTATCACTTTTAGAAAATATACTTGGCATCACCAGAGGCTCCAGCTCTCTCCTATCATTTGATGGGTGAGAATCAAGCAGTCATCAGTGACCCTCATCCTCATTCTTGCCCTGTCACTTGCTTTTCCTTTTTTTTCCCTTTCTTCTTTTAATTTTCCTTTATGTTTCAATTTTTTTACTGTGAAGTTTTCTTTCCCAGTGTTGATAGCTTTCTTATAACCCAGGAAAGAGTAAGGAGAAATGGAATATCAAAGGAACAGAGATTTAAAGGAAAGAAATAAGTATTTTGGTGGATCAATCTGGCTGAACATTTCTTCCAAAGCAATATAAATAGGGTACATATATTTGGATTTGGTTTATCAGAAAAAGTGAGAGTATTAAGCTCTAAACTTACAGTGGCTCCCCCTACTCCTCTACAAGGTGCTTTTCATGTTTCAATTACCCACAGTCAATTACAGTCCAAAAATTTCATAGAGAAAATTAGAGGAATGATTTGTAAGTTTTCATTAATTTTTCTGCTTGTATATTATTATAAATATTATATTTATCATATTATTTCATTCATCATATTACACCTAGTTTATGAAGTAAACTTTATCATAAGTAATGTATGTAGAGTTTTAAATAACATGGTCTATATGGGGTTCAGTACTGTTTACAAATCCAATCATCTACTCTGGGCATCAGAATATATTCCTTCAGGATAAAGGGAACTCCTGGATTTGCACTTCGACTTTACTATTTTATTGTGAAATCTTGAGAAAGTCACTGGAGTGTCTTTCAAATCTGATGTGCTTATACACAAAAGGAAGAAAGTAATACTCATTTAGGATACCCTCTGACATGAAGGATGTAAAAGGAATGAACAAATGTGTCAATGGATGAGTGTACATTAGTGCTTAAAAATTAAATAAGGTAGGGCCAAGGAGTTAGCTCAGTGGTTCCGGCGCCTGTCTTGCAAGCGCAAGGGCCCGGGTTCAATTCCCCGGTAACCACATAACAATACTGGGTGTGGAGACTCACACCCAGCAGCAACCAGTACCACATACCACAGTGCCGGGTGTGGTGGCTCACGCCTGTAATCCCAGAACTCGGGAGACAGAGGTAGGAGGATTGTGATGTGAGTTTGAGGCTGAGCTCAGGGCCAGCCTGAACCACAAAAAAGCGAGACCCTGTCTCAAAAAACCTAAAAAAAAAAAAATTAAATAAGGTATTTACTATTTGTTTAGTACAATACTCACACAATACCTATAGTAGATATTTTGTGGAAATGTTTTTTCTCTTACATAGAAAAGTATGCAAGAAAATCTAAAGACTTTCTGCCCCTGAGGACCTCATACACTACCTTCCTCCAAAGTCTGGTATGGGTTCTCTGGGCAATATCTTTATGCACTATCCTGTCCCAAATCATGGGTGAACTAGAGCTATGACAGAAAGCACTGAATGATCTCATTGTTCTCCCATTTCAGTGACCTAATCACTGAGTCTTCAGAGAGTATCTCTCCTCCAGGAAGGCTGACAGCTTCCTGGGTCATAGTGCTGGGGAAAGAGACCCACACATTTTTTGTCTGCTGCCAAATGATGTGTGCAAACAGAGTACAGTGGAGCGTGACAATGCTGGGAGACAGAAAAACATAGACAGAATCAGAGTTATAACAATATTTCTTAGCTTAGAAGAAGACACAAGTAAAAATTTAACAAGGGGAGACAAACCAACAAGACTTACATATCATAGCCCATCTGTGTTAGTTCCTTTTCTTTCACTGCTGAGACAAAATACCAGACACCCAAAGTTAAAGTGGAAGTGATTTATTGGTTTACAGTTTGTAGAGGTTTCAGTCCATAGTCAGCTAGCTTCAAGGCAGAGGGGACAAAGAGGGCTCACAGAGGAAAAGCAGCATGGCGCCCAGGTTGCAAAGGCAACAAGGGAGGCATTTCATGGTGCCCACACCATAGCTATGGCCACAAGGGGGAGTTCCACTTCGTCTTTCTGCCTATTATCCCATTTAGACTTCAGGGATTAGGACAGTGATAAATCATTAATTTATTAGTGATAATTTGGTAATGGCACACCCTTAATCCTAGCATCGCACATTCCAGATTCAATTATTCTGACCAATGAGGCGTTGGGAGGACATCCAGACCCAAATCACAACACTATTCATATGTCACTATGTGTTAACCTATTTAATATGTATTTAGCAATCATAGTGTGATTCTGCAGTTTTTTGAGTCACAAGAAAAAAAGTCAGAAGGGATTACAAAGAATAACTAAAATACATCTTTGAATTTCAGGTTGTTTTTAATGCTTTTAAAAACCAACAGCTGAGTGATATAGCATTGGATGACATTAGCCTAACGTATGGAATTTGCAATGAGAGTCTCTATCCCAAACCGACTTTGGTCCCAACTCCTGCACCAGAACTTCCTAGTGAGTAATTAATGTGTGTGCTGCTTAATCATTATTTATAGGTAGATCTTACTTTGATTTATTTTCTTTCCTGATTTATTATTTTTTCACTGAAAATCACAGTCTAAAATATAAGTATCATTAGAAAATAAAATATGTTACACAGAAACTTACAAAAAAATTCAAACATTATTTCATTATCTATTTACAGTATTTATGATCATATTAGTACTTTTCATATTTGAGGATATTTTTGAGACAGGATGTCACTATGTCACTGGATGTCATGCCATCCAGATCATGACAATCTTCCTGCCCAAGCTGCCATCCAGTTCGTGACAATCTTCCTGCCTAGCCTTCCAAGGTCTGGGATTACATGAGTAGCCCATGATACCCAGAACTTTTTTTTGTTTTTGAAAGCAATAAAATTTCTGACTTCCATTTTGTGGTCACTAAAAAAAAAATTAATATGGTATTTTCCATATAGAATGGCACGTAGTCTTTGGAGAAAGTGCTAGAAAGTTCACATGACCTTTTTAAGAAAGAATTTTAAGATTTCAAGAAAAATTCAGTTAAGCCTGAAAGTCACCAACTCTATTTTTAGAACAACTTAATGACAATGATTGATCTGTACTTTGAATATATAGGTCTAGCTAACGAAAGAGTTTTGTCTTGAAATGGTGTATTTGAAAGTTTTTTATAATATTTTCTCTCCATCAAGCCATTCATGTGTTGAAGCTGAGTATTGACCAAGACTCCTTTTCTATAGGCTCTTTTAACTAAAAATAAATAAATTTCTGTCTCTTTGCAATTTAAGTCAAATTGGAAGCATGACAGATCAAACTGTCATTCATCATGTCTGTATAAAATGACACAATACCTTCACAGTAATTTCAAATGATGAGATTTATAGAAAAAAGAAAAACAAAGATAACAATAAATCACATCAAATACTCGTTTCTTTCTACTAGGGTGCTTTCACTGAATTTTGCTTTCTCTTTCCTTTTGTTTTGTTTTGTTTTGAGACAAGGTCTCGCTTTGTAGTTCAGGCTGTCCCTGAACTATAGGTGAGCCTTGAACTCACAGCAATCCTCCTGCCTTTGCCTCCTGAATGCTGGGATTACAGGCGTGAGCCACCATGCCTGGCACTGTGGTATGTGGTACTGATTGCTGGTGGTGTGAGTCTCCACACCCGGCATTGTTGTATGCTTTCCTGGGGATTCAACTAGGGCCTTTGCACTAGCAAGACAGGCGCCAGAACCACTGAGCTAAATCCCTAGCCCCTGAATTTTTATTTTCATACAAAAACATCCTTTTGCCTTTGAACTGTGATCACTGAAAATTAGTGTGCATTCATAACTTTACTTGGGTTAAGCCTCCTGGATGTTTTCTTCTGTCATGAATTTAAATCAGGAAACACAATCTCCCCATGTTTCATTTTTTCAACCACTCTCAAAACAAAATATTTCCAAAACTATACATTTTCCTGCTTACAAACTGCAAATTAAAAGAAAAAAGTGAATTAAAGATGAAGAGCTAAAGATAATGACTGGAGTTTGAAAATGCGAAACGAATGTCATTAAGTTGGGCATACAATTATATTGTCGCGTTGACCCTACGCACTTCTAGTTTCCGCTTGTAACTTATATATTAAGATGTTTGTATAAGCTATTCATTAACTGTGCAATATTTTAAACATTCATTTAAGTTATATAAATATGTACTATGTGAAAAATTGCATAAGAAATGTAAAAAATTTGGGAAAGGGAGGAGAATGAATAGTGTGTTAAAAGCAAGGGAGAATAGTTTGAGGGTGATAATGAAAATGTGTCTCTTACTGTAATGAATTTTTAAGATTTAAACATGTGTTGTATTTCATGATCATATCTTCTATGTTAAGTATAAAATAAAATGCACATTTTGCTATTAAAAATGTAAGATATATCAATAAACATTGACACATGAAAAGTTAATACACTATGAAAAAAGTGAGAAAGGATAAACAAAATGTGTGCTAGGAATGTTCTAAGGAAGCACACAGATAAGAATAAAATGTTGTAATGCTGAGAAAAAAGCAGAAACATCCCACATGTTTCCACGTGATAATGTTGGCCATAGAACTGTCAAAAGAAGTGAGTTTCTTAATACCAAATTTTTGGTCTAATTTAACTTTGTCATTAAGGCCTACCTGGCTCTTATTACCACATACATAGATGATGAATAAATATTATTAGGAACTCTAGAACTCATCTTTATTATATTGTCTTATTGATAAAAATATTCCTGTCAAAGCAAATCTTGGGGCCAGAACTAAAGCTAGGAAAAGATGATGAGAGTATGTGGGAGAAAATACCAAGGTGAACACAACAATCTGAACTTTGTGTCATTTGAAAATAATTTCCTCAATTCATTCTGTGTAGCTGCACTACATATCTGTTACACAGAATATTTCTGTGCAAAGCTACAAATTCAATATCCTTAAATCCCTTTGGGTTTGACAAAAGACCAAGTACCAGCAACATTTGATATTGTTACCATTTAAAACAATCAGCTTTCTTCTTGGTCCTTTCTGTCAGTCTGTCTTTCTACTCATCCACTGAATAGTTAATAAAAAAATTTTCTACATGTAAAGAACATACTTTCATATGTTCAACATTTAAAACACAATAAAATCAGATTAATTAAAATATAGCATTTGAGATAACTTATTTACATATCATATATACAAATAAAACTTTAAATGTGGCTTCACATGTTGAAGTTTTACCTATGTGTCCAACACATTTTCATATCTTTTCTTGTCAGGAAGAATAAAGCTAAATCCCCAAGGCCAAGGCAGCCTAGTATCCTCGCATAGTTTAACATTAGGCAAATTATAGAGTTCCTAATGGTTAAATAGCCTATGTGGTATGAGAATACAAACTCAGAATTTTCCCAGAATGATCACATCAGAAAATGTTAATTTTCGTTAAATGCCTTCTGAGCAATTCATTCTAATGCCATTTGCAATTGGTTCACTGAAAGTCTTATTTGAACAGAGCTTTTCTGGTTTCAGATCACTGATTTGTTTAAGCAAAAGCAAAAAGAAGTCATGATCCACTGACCAGTAGCTTTTCTTTCACTCTATATAGATCATTTAAATAAGAAAATAATCCCAGACAAGATAATCATAAAGTTCCATTTCCTCCCTGTCCCTAGAGTTGCATGTGGTGCCTAGTTTGAGGAAACACAAAGCCAGCTTTTCTAATGGCAGGGTTTCTTCTGCTGTGATTTCCCTCACTTGTTGCCACTCCACCAAGTCTCACTTGTGGCATTCATTTCTTTTTTTTTTTTTTTCTTTCTTTCTTTCTTTCTTTCTTTTTTTTTTTAGACAAGGTCTCACTTTGTAGTTCAGGATGGCCCTGAGCTCAGCCTCAAACTCACATCACAACAATCCTCTTGCCTCTGCCTCCCAAGTGTAGGGATTACAGGTGAGCCCCAAGCCCGGCACTGTGGTATGTGGTACTAATTGCTGCTGGGCGTGAGTCTCCACACCCAGTATTGTATGTGGTTACAGGGGGATCTAACCCAGGTCTTTAAACTTGCAAGACAAGCTCTGGAACAACTGAGCTAAATCCCCGGGCCTCTGTGGCATTAATTTCAATGCGCAGGTAATGTGAGGTCATGTTTAGAACGCACACAATCTTTACACGAAGGTGATACTGATTTCCAAAGCTATTCTGATGACTGTTTACAGGATACCTACTCACTTCAAGTTAAGACTAAATAATCTAAATTAAGCATTCCATATAGAAATGCAGTCTACCAGGGTCATATCTCTTTCTCTCTGTTAACTGATAAACATATTGACAATTCATTTTTTGCTGTTCATTTTACTCAGGATTCAAACTCCTAGAAAATTCCATATTAACTTCATCCAAGGACACCTCAGGAATTTTTTAATTTCTCTGTATTGTTTTAGCTACTTTTACCTTTAAAACAATCGACCAACTTTTGAATACCATTGGCTAGTTTTCTACTGAGAACACAGATACCAATTATGAAAGACAGATTAAACTTGATTGCCATACAATTAATAAAAGTATTTTGTAAAAAAATATTCATTAAGTTATGAATCAGATACTTATTTTTCATTCGATCATATTCTTATTTATTGTATCCAAAATATCTTGAATTCAGGTGATCTTACTCTAAATGGAGCTAGGTGCCACTCCCTTCCACCTCTCAGGAAATGTCTTCACATTGTCACCTACCTCGTGGAAGCTTATGAATACATTAAAAATGTCATGCCTCAAGGATATTGTCTTTTCCTGACAAGTACTTTGCAAAATACTGCATGCTATTTATATTATATATGCAGTGAGAATCCCTACTGGCATAGTAAGAAATTAATCAGAGTACAAATGTTTGTGAAAATAGCTTCAAAAAAGAAAAATGAAAGGGCTTAAGACTATAATGAATAGAATTTCCTCCACTAGACAGACTGCCTTACCCCATTCACTGGGTGGACATGGTTTGTCTAATGATACAGCATGACTGTGGTGTCTGGAATTACATTTCATGAACTTTTGACTCCTTTATTCAAAAGCACATCCTACATCTGCACTGTAGCCACACCACCCATAAAAGTGATTGTGCTATATTTATAGGGTCATTAAATGTTTTAATTATTTCTTTATGATCATTTATATATAAAGAGTAACTCAAATTACTTAACCAAACAAGAATCAGAGATATCTTAGAGGTCAGTCATTTGGTATGAAATTAATTCAAATGAATTTCAAAATGTATGCTGTATTTTACAGAAATGAATTTCCCAGGACTTCTATTTAAAGAAGAAAAGCTAAATATATTGCCTGGCTGGACAGGCTCACCAGTTCTACTTAACATCACTTTTTTCTGATTGTATGTTTATTAGATTTCTACCTACTCATTTTTAATACAATGCCATTAAATATTCAATTATATGAAAATTCAACACATTCTCAAAATTTCAACGGTTTACTAAATTAGTTGTATAAAACTGAAATCTTCCTCTTCCTTCACTAAAAAATAGGGATAATGGTATAACACACACATGGGCACACACACATGCAATGCACGCACACACACACAACCATGCTCACATTGACCACAAGTTGGCTTTCCTCTGTCTTCAATATGCAATTTCATCTTTGTTCTACAGTTACAATACACAACCTCATCAGGCTCATTGAGGATTAATTTATATATGTAGGTTGAGAAATTATTAAAATTATGTTCATGTAGGCATTGTAGGATTGTGGCAGATCTGTTAAAATTTTTTTTCCTAAAAAAATCAGTGAGAAGATCATGTATTTCAAGTGCCCTTCATCTTTACTTCTGTTCTTCCTTTGATTTAATACCTTCATAGACTACTTACCTCTTTTTAGACTTTCTTTTATGGACCTTCCTTTTCAGTGCTCTGCTCTTTTGTTGTCATATACTTGTCAAATTCCATTTATTGAAACTTACTCTACACTTTCATGGCTTGGTCCAGATGGTTGAAATGATTCAGAGTTTAATAAACTCAATAGGAAATAATAAAGTTCTGTGGAATGAGCTTGACATTAACTGGATGAGGTCTTGGCTCTAACGCTCAGGAAACAGGTATGATATGAACAGTTGGAGAATGACTTCAAATTCCAGACTGCCCATTTAAAACTGGAAAAGAGCATTATGTAATACACTGGATGCTTTGAAAACCATTCATGAGTATTTCTAATAACAAGTGGGCACTTTTGAAATACTACCTCTTTTACAACAACTCAAAAATCCCTAATATAGAACTATTTTTACAGTGGAGAAAACCAATTACTAAAAGAATAATGATCCCAGGGCACAATTTCAATCCACTAGCTCTAATATGTTTTCCATTGATATATTACACTCTCTTCCTACATGAGAAAATGTATGTGGACTTTCAAGAGCCAATAATATTTTGTGAGAGTTTTTATTAATGTATAATTACCCAATATCTGAATAAGCCTGGCACAGAAAGGCACATGAGGCAGGACCAGATCTTATAACTGTATAGAACAAGACAGTTTGACAACAATATTACTATCAGAGTAGAGTAACTATCTCTCTTCTTTCTACCATAAATACCATGAAACTCAATATAAATACCTCATTACATGTCAACGTAGAAGATGTACATGAATTTCAGAGGATCAAAGTAAATAACACAAATGATAAATAAAAAAGATCAGAGAGTATAGTTGAAGGCACTGCTATTAATTAGACAGTTATATTTTCCATAATCTGGTTTCTAATTTGCTGAGAGTAAATAATTCCCATACCATTTGCCTTTTAGTAACAGAAAAAAATATGTACAGTATATAAAATACTTTAATTAGGCTACTTTTATTCTGTTGAAATTATTTTTAAGTATGATTATTATAATAATTAGAACTAGGAAAAACTGGTGAATTTTTATGTTACTTAGAATTCATTTCTAATAAATTAGAATATAAAATAAAATATATTAAGAATATCATAAAGTTAGTATGTCTGTAGTGTCTAATGCTGAATTAAAATATCTATGCTCTATTCTTCTAATACATTTAAGTTAAACTCCAGGAATCCCAACTTGACCCCCAGAAAACGCTAAGAACCAGATCAGTGCAGGGGAACACTAAACAAGAGGAGTTTCAGTTAGTATTCCCGTCCTGTCAGGTCCTTAAATATGCAGGATTGAAAAGCTTGCTCCCCATACTTAGACAAAAACAGCAAATGCATAATATGTGCTTTACTAACCCTTCTCATAAAAGAGGACCAAATACAGGCTTCCTTCTATTCTATATATTCTTGTTTTTCTACAGTTGGAATTTAGCAACTTATTTCATAAATCCTACTTATAAAGGTGACTGGACAAAAGTTTTACCTTCCTCAAATATTATTTGAGAAATGCTCCACTATACATGTCCTCTTGAGGACTCACAGATGTAAGAATAAAAGATTTTGAACTCTTCAACAAAGAGGCCCATTTACCTATATTTATTCACTAATTTAAACTAAAATTTTTCATTTCAAAGCCTAAAATTTATGTATCAAAATTGAGATTCTAAGAAATATAGCTATACATTTTGTAGTATTGTGAGTGAAATAAACATCGTGCCACTAATGCCTATTATTGTTTTCCTTTGCAGCGGACTGTGGAGGACCTTTTGAACTGTGGGAACCAAGTGCAACATTCAGTTCTCCGAATTTTCCCAACTCCTACCCTAATCAGGCTTTCTGTGAGTCACTTATTTTCCATGACATCTGTGTGGAGGTTAGATACTCCCTAACCACAGCTAAGTTAATTTGTCAAACATGGGCATACTTGGCATTTTGCCTATGAGGTTGCTTAACATGATAACAAAAATTAAAATAACAATGGTTAACTCTTATTTATTTCACACCATACAGAGTGCTAATGCTTAATATTAATTTTTAGTTAATCCTCAGTCAATCTGGTTCCTTCATTACAAAATAGGCATAATGGTATTACACAAGTGTGCGTGGAAGCGCATGCAGTCGCTATTATTATATTCCCAAAGTAAAAAGTTGAATAACACCATTAAGTGAGAGAGTCTTATTTCAGACATTTCTTTTCTAGTTTTACTTTCTTTGCTTGTGTGTAATGTCCATAGTGGATATAAAAGCTTGCAATTGGATAGAACAAGGCCAATTATAAATATAAAAACTAAAGAGCCATTTATGACCTCCAATCTGTTGGCAAATATGGAGACAATTATGCACATAACCAAAGTAATGTGGCTAGACTCCCACCATAAAAGGAAATAATAAAGAATATCACTAAAACGCCTAAATATAAGCAGAAGAGTTTGAAAAAACTTCAGACAGACTGTCTCCAAGTCAGTACTGCTAACTCATCAGAGCTACATAGGCATTACATGAAGGTTTTTAAGCCCATCCTTCAAAATTTCTGCTGTATTAGATCCAGGTTGGAAAACAGACATTTTCTTTCTAGGACCATGCCTAGTTAGGACCAGTAAATCTAAATGGCAAGTTCTGACAGTAAAAAAAATTACCCAAATAAAAACAAAAAATGTATTAGAAAATGTCAACCTTTCTTCCATGAGAAATGGAGAAAAATATATGAACACATCGAGTCACTTTTATAAGGATATGTTTGATCAAAGTAAATAGCTGTTAATTGGATTAGACTTGTTTGAGGAAGCAGACATCATTTCTACTTCAAATTCAAGATACATTTCTACCTTATCTGTTGAACAAAGCAACAGTCTAAAAACACTGAAAGGTACCCAAATACGAAATAATTTGGAGAAATGATTTAATTTTATTTATTCATGCCAAACTAAGTACTTTGTTAGAAACTAAAATAAGTAAAGAAAATGATCATTGTCTGTATGAGGATGTGATAAATAGAATGTTCAAAATAAGTTACAACAAAGTTAAAGGTGGGATGCAGTATGGAAGGTGAATGCAAATATTCTTAACATTCAAGTACAAACAACCATCACTAAACTCTCCAAAGAATAATAATGGCAGCAGGTGACATAACACATATGAAGGAATTTGGGACCACATTACAGGGTTTGCATTTTGTTCCAAGGGCATCAGGGAGATGTCAAACAGTTTACAGGAAAATAGTGGTGTGAGCAGTGTTGAGGGCAGAGCTGGTGGAGCCGTTCACTGCAAAGGAAGAGGAATGAATGTGTGAACACGCTAAT
The DNA here is from genome assembly GCA_004026965.1 of Petromus typicus. Lineage (NCBI taxonomy): Eukaryota > Metazoa > Chordata > Mammalia > Rodentia > Petromuridae > Petromus > Petromus typicus. The sequence goes on from PVIR01006541.1 coordinate 57,322, forward strand.
GCAGTGTCTCCTGCGGAACCTGTTAAACTTCAGATATGTACATCTATGTGCGTAAAATATTTAGATGAATTTTTCTACATCTCAGAAGAGGCAAGATAAATACTAAGAGCTCATTACTCTAAAGATAAATTCTCATTCTTTAGGAACAAATGAGAACATGCATAAGGAGGATAGAAATCACCAGAACAGAGTATGAAAGCTAAACCATGTAGAAATCAATAAGGAAGTAATATTAATTAATGCTTACAATTTTTACAAGGGAATTAATAGCTTGCAACATATCTAAATAAATGTCAAAAGTTCTAACTACATATTAAAACTTACTTGACTATGTATTACATTTGAATCATTTAATTTTTAATAAATTTAAACATGGAAAATTAAGTAAATTGAAATGGAAGATAAATAGCTTTTGATACTGATAAATTTTACACTGTAGAATTATATGACTATAATCTTTAACTTATTTCATTTTATGTAAAAATTCATTTGTGGAAAATTATCTCAGACTAAATAGACATTTTACTATAAATGTTTGTGATTGAACAACCAATATTTTGCTAATCAAAAAGTAAAACAAAACCAAAAAGCCCACAGAATAAAAATAAAGAGCCTTACAATGCTGATTTCCATAAAATGAAAATAAAATCTTAAAAATGATTTGAAATTCTAAAGGGAATGGCATTTTTAAGAGAAACCAAAAGAAATATATTTTGAATTCAGACTTGCCTACTTATTTTGAAATGTTTGGAATTTCAGTTCACAAAAGGAAAAATGTATGTTTAATTTTCAAAATTAAATTTTATATTTTATTACTTATAAGGTATTTGGAATTTAAATGCAGAAGAGGGAAAAAATATACAACTTCACTTTCAAGAATTTTACTTAGAAAATATTCACGATGTAGTTGAGATCAGAGATGGAATAGGAGACGATTCTTCCTTCTTAGGTAAGTGTAATTTGGGTACTACAACCATTGTATACCTTGACTTTGGACTAATGGACAAAACATTTGTCAACATATATAATGATCTTTACAGTGGATGAAATGAAAATACAATAGAATAAACAGACTGACTTATGCGGAACTTTCAATATGGGCACAATTGCATTGATAACATAATATTCATATTTAGTATTTGCAACAAACTAGTTTTAGTATTGTTGAGTTATTATTTTCATCCAGCAAGAATTCTCATAAATTGCATATCAAAATCTAAGGACATCTATTACAGTATGATTCAGCCCAATATTCTTGCAATCAGGATTCAGCCACATGAACACAGCAAGCAATGGGTGACATGCCCTAGGAAACTTTGTCATGCATATAAAGGAATATGGTGATGGAAAAGATTCTCTGGTCATATAATCCATTTACCCTTATGAAGAGCTCTCCACTAAAACCCTGCACAGACCTAAGGTGTGATCTACCTTGAAGAAGATTTTGACAAAGGTTAAATACAGTAATGAAAGTCTTGGTTGTGTTAGGGCACCGGAAAGGACTAAGAAACAAAATTTAGTTTTTATGTGCATATTTACAAATATATTTTCAGTAACTTTTCCATATTTAGCTCAAATCATCTTTTAATAAAAACTCCAGTGTTCTTACCACCAAGAAAAACAAAAATTTGTTACTCATCTCTTAATGCTTACATAAATTATGTAAAAGAAAGTAACAACTCCAGAAATATCACATAGTTAGAATTCTCAAATAAATAGATAAAACTTCTTCTGAAAACCAGCTATTTTAGGCTTTCCAACACATAAAACCAGTAGGAAGAAGAATGTATTATTTAATGAGCTGAAGTATTGTTGAGAAATCATGTTTATGAAATCCCCAAAGTCTAGGAATTAGTGAAGATAGTTTGAAAACCACTATTAAGGTTTGTATTATCTGTCTCTAGTTCATTTCTCAGATTTGGATTTGTGGATCAACTTACATACACTATAAAATTAATTTGGACAAGAATTTGCTAAAAGAGAATATAACCTTAATTGTTTTGTAAAGGTCTCTCAAAGGAAGCAATCTGCAAAACCAGATAATATGAGGGATTTAAAATTAAATTTCAAAACTGCAGAACTTCACATAATATTTTTTAAATCTTTATTGGTACATTAAATATACATATAATGATTGCACTCCATAATGGGGATTTGTACCAATGCAAGACACAACTTAATTCTCATTTTTTCCCATAGCCCTACCCACCCTACCACGCCCCCATATACATAAAATGTGTTTCCTTACTTTTTTGTTACAATCTCAACATTTTCCCCTTTCATCCTATTTTACATTGAGCATTTTCTATTTCACACTATATAACATACAATGCTAGGACTCATTTACATCTTTATTTTCTCATACCAGAGAAAAGATGCAATATGTACCTATCTGTGCCCTATTTATTTCACTTATGAGGATATCCTCAAGGTATGTCCATTTAAGTAGAAATGATTCAAATTATCATTTTTTATGGCAGAGTAATATTCCATTCTGTAGAAGAACCACAGCTTTTTTTATCCAGTCTCCAGTTGATGGGCACTTGGGTTGTTTCCAAGATGTAGCAATCACAAATTGGGCTGCTATAAACATGGGTGCACATATGTCACTGTGATATGAGTCTTTTAATTCTTGTGTGTATATACCTAGCAGGGCAATGGCTGGGTCACATGGGACCTCCAATCCTAGCTTTTTGAGGAATCTCCAAACTGATCTCTTCACATAATATTTTTAAAAATCAATACTTGTCAGCTTCATAGCAGCAGTGTTGAAACCTACAAAAATATCTGCACATGGGCCAGGGGTTTAGCTCAGTGGTTCCAGTGCCTGCTTTACAAGAGCAAGGACCCAGGTTCTATCCCCTGATAACCACATACAACAATCCTGGAAATGGAGATTCACGCCCACCAGTAATCAGAACCACATACCACAGTGCCGGCATGGTGGCTCACACCTGTAATGCCAGCACTTGGGAGGCAGAGGCAGGAGGATTGCTGTGACTTCAAGGCTGAACTCAGGGCCAGCCTGAACTACAAAAGCAAGACTCTGCCTCCCCCCCCCCCGCCAAAAAAGAGCACATTAGTGACATTTATCTTCTTTGTGAGTCACATGGAGTACTGCATCTAAAACAATGGATGGGAAATAAAGGGTGTGTGTCCTTCTGGTTCCAAGGAATCACTGATCTTCTCTCCTCTGAAACAGCTGTGTACACAGGGAGTGGTCCAATGAAGGATGTGTTCTCTACCACCAACAGAATGACTGTACTTTTCATCACTGACAGCTCAGTGGCAAAAAATGGATTTAAAGCAAACTTCACTAGTGGCTACCACTTGGGGATGCCAGGTAAGCTCAATAACCCATCTCATCAGAACTTTAGAAAATAAGAAAAGATAAAAATACACAGGATTTTAATGTCTACATCATAATTTTGATGCTTGCATTCTATGTATTTATTCTGCATCTTAAAGATTTTCTTCATCCCTTTTAATCTCTTACGATTACCTGTGTTTGTTTAAAGAGGAAGTTCACATTTTTCTGCAAATCTACTTAACATTTCTTTGCTGTGTAAACAGCTTTGACTACTGCTGCCTACAGTGGGCCAAGTTACAAGTTAGAAGTGAAGCAACTGGCCCTGTATGAAAGGACTGTATCATGCTCCCTTTGCCAAGATCACACTGGGAGGACAGCAGGGAGATGGGCGCATGAGCTGCTGGAATGCAACAAAATTTAATTGAAAAAATAAACATCATTAACTTAATTAGAGACAACCAGTGTGCAGCATCTACAATAGAGGAATTTAATGCTGATACTTATTGGCACACACAAGCTATTTACCTTGAGATATATATGAACGTGTATGTGAATATACATGAACATATATACATGCATGTGAACAAATATATGAACATATAGACATATACATGAACATGCCTATTAAATATATAAAAATTACAAATACTTCATGTATGTGTGTGTGTGTGTGTGTGTGTGTGTGTACACAAGTGGAGACAGAGACATATATGGAACTATTTACATAAGCTAATATTCATGTATAAAAGATGTGATATAACTCTTGGCATTTAATAATTCATCATTTTTATAACTCTATCTGCTTAGGCTGTGCTTTTCTTTATGCTGTCGTCCCATTACTTAGTGCTTCTTTCCAGTGAAGACATGTGAAAGAGGAAAATCAGGTTATTTCCTCCATCTATATTTCATTCCTCAGAACACTGTTGCCTGCTTGTCTTTCACTAGAATACATATCTAGAAAAGGAAAGCTTGTATGATTCATTCCTATCTGGGCTATTATCAAATTCTAAACCTTGCCAGCTAATTAAATTTTGTCTGTATGTATTCCTTTGCTCACAACGGCCTAGATCTTTTCCCTCATCCCAGAAATTTGTTTGCTGACTAAGGCTGTTGACCTCTGAACCCCTTGTAAGCCTGAATATCAGTTGGCTATCCCAGCAACCTATCATTGGTTATCCCAGAAATTTACTAGGGCTAAGCTGCAACCCAATGGGGTAAAATTCTTATCTAGATTTTGGGATCAGTTCTTTTCACTAAGCAGGTTCTTCTGACTTACCAACAGTGACATATATCAAATAAAGTAATCAGTGAAGTAAAAAATAATATTGAGATCTATGGGAAAACATACAGTATAAAAGAAAATAAATAATGACTCAGACCTATAGGAAATCAAAATTTATCTTGAAATGGAGACTATGACAAATGACATGGTTCTGTTAATTAGTAAAGAAAAAATACATTTACAAAAATATCATTAAGCAAGCACTTATTTAAATATTATTAACTCAAAAAAATTAAATCATTGTTTTGAAACTACTGATCAAGATAATTGTGAGACTGACATTTTGAATTTAGTCAGCAATCCTGTCCTTCTATAATTTTGTTACTATTTGTGATTGCAGTATGATAACTTTGTTTACATGTCAATATTATATTTACTTTCCATTTGTTTTTCTCTTGGAGATGTGCTGATTATCTTCATTTAAATTTAATTCAACATTGAATTCTACTTATGTAAATCATTTGTTTTTTCTGATTTTATTTTGAAAGTGGATGTAGGTGATGGACACAAGTGAGGAAATTTGAGTAGTTTGTACTTATAAGAAAGAACATACTTCAGAGATATATCATTTAATGAAAACTACCATGTTTATTGTTTTACAAGAAGTAAATTATATAGCAAAAGCTTTGAGTTACAGAAAAAAATATGATGTTTTTATTATTATTTTGTGACTGAATTATGATTCTGGCTTTTTAATATATTTTTTTAATCTCCTGGCAGAGTAGTCCTTGCTTAGCATCTCTTTCTACAAGTGATGTTACAGTTAATATGTTATAAGAGCCATCCATAGCAGAGCAATTCCTCTGCCATAACAGATTAACTTTTGTAATATAACTACCAGTGTTTATCAATCACGTTAACTATATAATTTTCTGGTCAACTGTACCACTATACAAAAACTCTGATTCCAAAATAACTAATTTCTATGAAAGTTACTGCAATGAAATTTTTAAAAAGGCAAAAACAAAGAAATGAAAAAATATGAGGATTTCTAATGAACATGCAAGAAAGAATATCAGCCTAGAATATGAAAACAACAGACATTCGCAAAATAACAAAAAATAACAGCAAATGATACAATGGAAAAAAACTATACTTTCTGGATCTCAGTAATATTAGCAAAAAGTTTATGAAGTCTTTTTTTACCTTTTGTCAAAGTATTACTAACTAGGAATCAGTGTTATAACACTTCTTACTTAAGGTTTCAAATTTCAAGGGAATGTTTTTGTAGATTTTTGGGATGAATTAATATCAACACTCGGCAGAGACACTGATATTGAATTAACTGTGTATTTCATGTGGAGAGGTAAAGAACAGTGACATTTCTAAATTCTTCTAGAGATATTCTGTATTAAAATATACATTTCAATATTATCATTTAAATCCACTAGAATTACATGCTTAGTTCTGCAAAGCAATATTGCAAATAAGTATGTGAAACTTATTCTTCTGGAAGAGCCATCCTTCCAACGTTTTTCAAAGAGCACTATCATAGAAGGAGTTTTGGAAAAGAAATATTATTTTTAAATGGAGATGAATAATAAAACTGACAGAAGCAATTGAGATAAAAACTACATTCTAACCAATAAAGAATGGAATTACTCATACAGCCAAGCAAGTTAAATAATTACAGGGAACTCAGCCATGTGAAAAAGTGAAATTATTTTGAAAAAGAAATTTAGTAAAGCAATTGTAGTTTGAGTTCATATTTTAAAATACAAATAAGAAGGAAAGACTTAATGTGTAAAAAGAATCATTTGTGAAAAGCAAGACAAAAAGAGTTATCTTTGACAGGATGACAGGTACTCTTTTTATCAAATTGTTTTTAAAAATTAATACAATGTTAAAGATTATAAAAATAATGCAAATACTTTCTCTTCAAGATAAAACCCAAAACTAAATAGTCTCTTTCTCTCAACTCAAAAGACATGATGTGGGCCTTTATATTAATTTACCCTGCTCGTAACTCTCAGTTACTGTTATTTTATTTATGAAATACATTATCTTTGAAGGAAACACTTTTTGGAGCTAGAATGGAAACTTCCAGCCCTTGGCTTTCTTTCTTTATTTTTTTTAATATCTTTATTGGTACATTAAATATATGCATCATGATTGCACTCCATAATGGGGATTTGTACCAGTATAAGACACAACTTAATTCTCATTTTTTCCCATAACCCTACCCACCCTACCACCCCCCCCATATACATAAAATTTGTATCCTTACTTTTTTGTTACAATCTCAACATTTTCCCCTTTCACCCTATTTTACATTGAGCATTTTCTATTTCACAATATATAATAGAAAAGCCCTTGGCTTTCTGATGACTGTGCTGGAAGTCTCACCCCTGCCGCTGCTGGCACAGGTTTTGCTGGGGAGTGAAGATGCCATGGCGGGGTGTCACCCACAGTTTTGTTGCACAGAGGGCTGTTTAACCTCCTCCACAACTGAAATGGAATTTCAAAAATAAGAACTTGGTAGTGTAAGATGATCAAGTTGGAAATGGGCAGACAGATTGGACCCTCATAGAGGTTTATATGATATTCAGCTTTGGAAATCATTTTAAGAAAAAAAAAAAAAAGGTGTATCATAAGTTGCTTTCAGGATTAATGTGCACTACTTATTTTCCAAATTATTTTAGAGACAACTTTCAAGACTTTCAACTGAAATATAACACAGTTGTAGAATATTTTTGTATGTCTTTTTTCTTTTTAAAAACATCTCCATTTACATTAAGCCAAAGCATCTATAATATTGGATTTATTGAGATATGTCTCCTATAAATGCACCCTCGTTGCTCTTTTCTGCTGTTCAGTCTCTTAATACAGAACTCAATAGGGCAGATCAGGCAACTTGCAAGTGGCAGCTGATTACATTTAGGACTTTCCAGCCCTAGTAGGCTAAGGCAAAATGCCTGAGAGACCAATTTAGTTCCGTTTAAAACCAAGCACATGTTGACTAAATTAGGCAGGACTACTGGAGGCTTCATAAAAAGAGAACTGGAAAATTCAATTCTTAGTAATATTTCTTCCTTCCTTTCTCACTATGGGCATAAAACTAACAGAAATAAGATTTCAGAATCCAGAGAGAATTGAACTGCTGCATTAGAGACCTCTTAATGAAGCTAGACCACTATATGTTGCAAAGAATCAAAATCAATTTTCTACATATGAGGAAATATTTTGAAATAGCCCATTTACATCCTTGCCCAGACTTTATAATTTCTATTTATTCAAGCATCAATTTGTCATTTTGCCTCATCCATCATTTTTCATCCAACTCTTTCAGCCTTAAGAAACAAATTATTTTATCTAGAATAATCAGAGCTTTGGCTAAAACACAAAATAGAGCCATAATTTTTTTAGAAACTGATATGATTTCTTTCAAATTTTTACTAAGAAGACATCTAACTTGATTTATATTTAACTAACTTATGCTTTTCCAATTAAAATAGAGCAGCTAATTGATCAAAATCAATTATTCTAG
>PVIR01006542.1:0-10754 GCA_004026965.1 Petromus typicus
GCACTGTGGTATGTGGTACTGGTTGCTGCTGGGTGTGGGTCTCCACACCCAGTATTGTTATGTGGTTACCGGGGAATCGAACCCGGGTCCTTGCGCTTGCAAGACAGGCGCCGGAACCACTGAGCTAACTCCCCGGCCCCTTTTTTTTTTTTTTTTTTTGAGACAGGGTCTTGCTTTGTAGTACAGGCTGGCCCTGAGCTCAGCCTCAAACTCACATCACAGCAATCCTCCTGCCTCTGCCTCCCAAGTGCTGGGATGATAGGCGTGAGCCACCACGCCCGGCACTGTGATATGTGGTACTGGTTGCTGCTGGGCGTGAGTCTCCACGCCCAGTATTGTATGTGGTTACCAGGGATCGAACCCGGGTCCTTGCGCTTGCATGACAGGCACTGGAACCACTGAGCTAAATCCCAGGCCCCGGGAGTTTTGTTTTGTTTTATTTTGTTTTTAAGCTAGAAAAGGTGACTGTCCAGAGTCTACAAAAAAGGAATAATTATTCATAGTACTGAAGGAAGGCAAAAGATAAAGGAAGGAAGTCTTTCTTCCTGTGCAAGGAGTGGGGAGCAGCAGTGGTCAACTTCATCACTAGACTGAAAGGGGAAATAACAGAAACATGATTGCTGTTTTGCTAAGTAACAGGAGAAATCTGGTTCCTCTTTGGAGGAAGAGAGTAGAGAAAGAGGTCAGGAGAGGTATGCTTTGCAAAGACTGGCTTACAGAGAAAGAGGGAGAGAGAGATAGAGAGAGAGAAAGTAGTGCTGGAGGTGCAGCTCCGGCTTCATGCTAGAACACTTGTTTAACAGGTGGAAGGCTGTTTCTACCCTCAGCAACTCCCCTGCTCCCATGAATTATAAAACCCTGTGGTAGAGAAAATGGCAGGGTAGGAAAAGCTCACAAAATGAAAGATAACCTTCATCTTTAACGCTTCAGATGTAATTGGCAGTGCTAAAAGAAGAGTGAGTCTCTGTGCCAGAAGACAGATTTCCTGGGACACCCACTCTAAATGTTCTGTATAAATATGACAAGCCAGGAACGGTCCCACGCTGCCTGGGTCTGTAATCAACCACTTGATCTTCCTGATTGCAATCCCCAAAGCCCACATTCCTTTTCCTGCTTGCAGTCCCTGCTACCAGGTGACAGCAGCAAGAGCATTCAAAATTCAAATGGACAATCACTCCTCATTCTGAAACGGCCTCTTCTATAAATCTTACTGCAATTATCAAACTGTTATCTAAGGAATACACTGGAAAAGAATTCCTGATATGACCATTCTTTTCAAGCTTTAAATGGAATGCTTGCCCTAGGACTGCTAATAATAAATGTAAATCCAGTGCTGACAGAAGAGAGTAGTCATTCACGTCACTGCTTTTCTTCCACAGCTGCCCCTATGAAAGCCAGGCTGAGCTAAAGAACCAGGGGTAGAACACATGGAGACAGGTAAGAGGGCAGAATTACAGGATTTTGTTAGAACAGTACAGAGAAAGTATCCTGCTTCCCTTGATTGAATTCAATCTTCAGACAAAACTTTACACTCTGAGATCCCACATTATTATACCCCTCAACTTTTTAGGGTATATCTGAATGAGTCTTTAAACCATTAATTAAAAGTTCTAGATATTGGGACTCAAGACCTAGTCAAGAAAACAAGTCATGGAGACGGGCCAGTAGTAAAAGAAAGCAAACTCTTAGGAAAACAGTCCTTTTACCAATACATCAAGGAACAAGTTACAGAACAGAATTTCCAATGAGTATTCTTTGGAGCCTTCAATGAAGAGATGATCTACAAAAAGTTCTTTGAATCTATTAATACTGAGTAATATACAAATATCACAGGCCCCTTAAAATTTCACTACCAGTACAGGTTCCAAGAAGTCCTGCAGGATATAAATTATCTGAAGGTGTTCAACTTAACTTGTCCAAAATCGCCCAGAGAGAACTAAAGAATATAAACTGGTCCCCATACTGCTTATCACAACGAAACTGCTGGGGACAATCTGAGTCATCAAAGATCCAGAAATTCTCTGGAATCTTGAGGACTGTTGTCCCCAAATCAAGAATTTAAAAAGCAGAAGGCCATTTAAAATGGCAATCATGTGCAAGAGATATGTACAGGCAAAACAACCAAGGAGGGGGATGCCAGGCATGGTAAACACAACGGCACCTGCCTTCAACTCTGTTAAGCCACAAGCAACACATGGAATTAGGCTTCCATGTTCCCGTTGGGTCTACTCAGCCACCTATGTGTCACCATGTCATCCATAACCCAGTCATCTGATGGTGATCACACAGTAAACATCAACATCCACTGGGCACATGGGGCTTGCAGCTTCCACAGCTCTTTGCCTCTGACAAGGCTCTTTGACCTTAAAAAGTCAGTGGTTATTCTTGTTTGTTTATAGATGAAGGGAATTCAGGATTAGAGAGGATGTTGGCCCTGAATACTTTTCAGTGATGACACATTTTTTAGAGACCAAGTGCCCAAACTGCAATGCTGACAAACTGAAGGGCCAAGAGCTTTGGCCAGGTAGTCAGTGATACAAGATTAGAGACAAAAGTAGTTATCTTTCTCCCTAAATAAAGAGACATGGCAGCTCTGTAATCCAAGCAAACATCTTGGTTTCTCTGGGTCTGTTTGCTTCTCAAGCAAGTAAGACTGTAGTAACACCACCTCCAAAAGACAAAACGTGGAGAGGAACATACATAACAAAGTTTATGATAGTAATTCTGGATTCATACCTGAAATTTACTGAGAGTAGACTTTAAATTGATAATTATGCATCTGCTAATGTGTTTCAATGTGGTACTCATTTCATAATGCATACAAACAAGACAAAACATACACTGTAAACCCATTATTATACCTTGGAGTTTAAAAATTATAAATAAGAAGGTTTTAGGAGCTCTACAAATGTAAAATGTTTATCTCTCTAACAATGGTAGAATCTGAAGGTAGGCACTTCTGTGTCTTCTTTGCAACCCACAGCCAGCTTCAGAAGCTGCAACCTCATCACACAATGGGAGCTTACCATGGCGTGTAAGCACAAACGCTTACAAAGCAGCCGTGCAGCTGGCCCCGTGAAGCTAGAAAAGATACTTCCTGAACCACTTGCATAAATGCCCTGTAAACTAAAACAGTGTCAAAGACATGCCTTTATTGTGCTTACTATAACTTTGGTGAAAGTTATATACATATTTCCACTTCTCAAACTATTAAAACTCTATCAGGCTTTCTTTCTTTCAAATACAGTAATTTTCACTTTTCTTACTAAGAACAGTTTTTAAACCCCACATACCGTTAACAATAATTTCTTATTTTCTTCAGCTTTTATAAATGGAAGAATAGCATGAAACTGATCAGTATTTAAACTGTATAATGAGATACATTTTGATACATATATACATCTGTGAAATCACTATTATCATGACAAAATTATTCCTTGGCCCCAAAGTTTCTTAGAACCCTTTTATAAATCCCTTCCTCTTGTATCCCTACCTATGCTACCCAGGAAACTATTGATTTGTTCTGTGTTTTAAATTCCAGAATTTTATACAAATGGGTAATACAGCATTATTCTCACAGGCCAGTGACATATATGTCTTTGGAGGTGACAACAGTTCATAACTTTTCATTATTGATTAGTGTCCATCCAACAGATAAACTACAATTTGTTTCCAGTTCTTAGCCATAAAACTCATTGAAAATAGTATGAACACTGAGGTACACATGCTTTCTTTTCTCTGTGGAAGAGCTGAATTATAATGGTTTTTAACATTTTAAGAAATTGTCAAATTGTTTCCTTACAGATCTGTGCCATTTTGCATCTCGACCTAAATGTATCAGACTTCTGAATCTTGTACATTAGTCATCTTTTCACTATTAACCAGTCAAGAAGGTGTGTAGCAGGACCTCTCTGCTGGTTCACATGTCCTTACTAATGTAACTGAACATCTTTTCATGTGCTTATGTCATTGGTGTTTTCTTTGGGGAAGTGTCTGTTCAATCATTTACCCATTTTTAAAATTTTATTGCTTGCTCCACTATTGAAAATGCCATTAGATTTAATGAGAGGTTTGAGACTGGAAACTAGGAATTCAATCAAGTTTTACATAACTCAAAGTACTCAAGAGGATAAAAAAATTCACAAAGATTTTTCTCAAAGCTGTGTTGCATTAAAATATCCTCTGAACATTTTCACAGATTTGAAAGTCTGTTAAATGCTGAAACGGATTTGCTAGGTCTACCTAAATATGGACTTAATAAACAAAATACTATCTCTATGTAATTTAGTAGTATCTAAACCACCTTAGATTATTCCTCAGTGCATTAATTAAATTAGCAAGAATTGTTTCTAAGCCATATTTCACACTTCATATTAATTTTACTCTGATCCCAAAGATTTCATTTTATAAAAGTAATTTATGTAAAAGTTTGACCCACATTCACAAGTTACAAAGATCGAAATCTCTATGGCATTGTTTGTGCAAACAGTAGCAGGTAAAATGTAGTTTGCAAACATGGAGAGAAACTGCCCTCTAAGATCTGCAGAGACTAGACTGGAGGGCAATTCCAGGCTCTGAGGAAAAAGCAGGCCCGTTCCACTGTGCAGAGCCATCTGTTGTGTAGAGCCATCAGTTCGAAGCTCAATTGTTACAGTTGATGTGGGTTTCCTTTTAGATGCCTGGAAAATGACTCTGCTGACCACATCCACATTCTGAAATACTTTTTGAGAACTTGTAACCAAACTGCAGGAACTGACTCATTTTGCAGTGCCCAGCCACCACACAATCGTTTCAGAAGACACTCAAGACAAAGGCAAAAATATCCAGGGTTTAGAACACAGGCACAAATTGTATACACGTGGGGAGAAGAGAGGGAAATTCCGAGATGCAGGGGACAAAATGGCTCAAGTCCCAGGAGACCGAAATGTGGTTTTGGAGGACCGAGACAAGACTTAAAAGGAAGGACCAAACAGAACACACTACTTCATGGGCAACACTAAACGCTGCCCACACGGTAAAGTCAGAAGCTGGTGGAAAGGAAACCTCAATATGTATGTAATTAGTTATATTACAACTATTTCTGATAGGTTTACACAGGTGCAGACCTGATTTAAGTAAATGAAACAATAGGTCTGCTTTCTAGCATGGTACTTTTAGAGCAGAGAGATGTACGTAGGAGAATTTGTGGAAGACGGGGTCGTGGAAGTCCAATCTTAAGTCCTCTCAAGCTCTTCAAATTAACTCACAATCATGCTCATTGTCTCAAAGAATAAGAGAAGGAATGAAGAGCACGTCCAGAGGGGTAACACCTGGGCTTAGGCCCTGTGGGACCCACTACATCCTTCCTGTATCCATTTTGACATCTTTCTCTCTCAGCTCCCAATGCAGTTTGTCCCAAGGGATCAATTTCCTCAGTGTCCCAGCCCTCCCTCTCTCAACCTAGAGGTCCGACTTCAGGGGAGGATGAAAGTAAGGAAAAGCAGCTCTCCTCCATACCAAACCGCACCCTGTGTCTCTGAAGTACTCATTTCTCTTCCCCACAAGTGAAACGGATTCAGTCAGTCAGTTTCAGCTAGAGGCGGTGAGGAAATCCGGTCCAGTTGAGCTAAACTATAAATGACAAAACCAGTAACTCTTTTTTGCAGGTGAGTGCCTTGCAAAAAAGAATATGAGAACTAACCCAAATGCATCATTAACTAGCAGAAAATGGCAATGCCTATGTAGGTTAAAAAAAAAAACTCAAGCGGTATGAGATAAGATAAACCTGGACATCACCCACAAATGAGTACCTACCAGCCTCTGTGAAGCCAGCTAAGACTCAGGACTGTGGCTCTCCAGTTGGTGCTATGATTTGTAGACATTTTAGGTCTATTCTTACCCATGTCATGTCTAAGATGTAAATTGCACATTCTTTCAAAAAAAAGGAATTTTAGCATCCTATTATGAAAGTAAATGAATGAAAACAGGCTGGGATCTCTTTACAGCAATTCAGCTATATCTTTTAAAAACTGCAAATGCGCTTTAAAAAGAACTTTTTGAAAGAGAAAGGTACTCAAATCCCACCTTTCCTGCTTCTAACTGTAAAATGAGTGCTGTGTAACACAACTTCCTCACTTGCACAAAACAGTAAATTTTCACAGATTATGTAGAACCTATCAAGTGAACACAGAACCATCGTTTACAAAAAAAAAAAAAGAAAGATCTTTTAAACACCCTTAAAATCCAAACAGTTCAAAATTTCAAGCAGCTTCTTACTCAGTGCAAAATTACCAAAGAAATATCCTATGAAGAGGAGTTTTTGGCAAATATAAATCCAATCAAAAACATACCACTCACTAGATAGCAAGTACCTAACCACTTCTCTGAATAGATAATTGAAAAATAATTACCCACTTTGAGCTCTTTAGCTGCACTACTCTTCAAATAACTCAAGATAGTTTCTCTTAAGGTTTTCTTGACACTTAAATTACAAAGGCAGCATTTTACCACAAGGAAAGCCCCTACACAGCTTATATACACTATGCTTATGAGGCAAGAGGGGATGAACTCACCAAGATTCCCATGCAAATCAACTACAGCCATGGACTACCAACCTCTTTCTTCTCTTCTCCTTCCTTCTAGAAGCCTCTTCCTGTGACTGAACAGGGTCCTGCAAGATCTGCTGTTTTTTCCTTCAGCACATCAAATTTCCTCCCACTAACATTGCAGCTAGTTTGTTTTCTTTGTCTGGAATCCTCTATTCCAGGCACCCCCATGGCTAATTCCTCATTCCCTGTGGGCAAGTCTCTATGCAAATGTCATGACATCAGAGGGGCCTTCCCAGTCGCCCTAGATAAAGCAAATCTGTCCTAACCCCTGGGAGACCCGTTTACTGGCTTTTACTTTTCTCTGTAACAATTTCTACCACCTGGCATAGACAGTACTTACTTGTTTGATCACTGTCAAGCTACCTCCTCCATGTGAGCAAGGACTTAGTTCACTACTGTACTCTCAGATCCACAGCTCTGTCTGGCTCATCATAACCGTGCAGTACATTTCTGTACAATAAAAATTTCCCTGTGTCAGGGCATCTTTGGCTATTGTTTATTACGAACTCAGAAAGTTTAACTGGTGCCCGAGAAAATATTCACTTGCATCTTACCAAATTCTGCATGTTTCAAAACCAGGTGGGCAGGAGCCACTGGAAAGTGACCCACTTCCTCAGCAATCTCTCTATTGCCCATGGGCAGACATTAAGGGAGGATTTCTTGGAGTATGAAGGTCAAAAAGAATAGGGAGAAAGGTAGAAATTCACCACCTTTATCAACCTAACTCATCCAAAATAGTCCTTATGTCATCTTGTTCAGAGAGGAGTCCTGAGACACTGAGGGCTTGTTTTCCAATCTGCATTAGCTTCTATCTTCCACTGAGCCATATACGTTTTCTAATGACAGAGAAAGTTTTGTGCTACAAAACATAAGCATTTTCACTGCTTTTGCGGCTGTGAACAATCTGTGTCAGAACACACAGATGAAGTTTGTGCCACTAACAAGAATTCAAGGCCGGTGTGGTGGCGCACTCCTCTAATCCCAGTACTCTGGAGGCTGAAGCATAAGGATCATCTTGAGTTTGAGGCCAGCCTGGGTTATATATGGTGAGTTCAAAACCAACCTGAAGCAGAAAGCAGGAGCCCATCTCAAAAAATGAGAACAAACAAGGACACACTGTTAAAGAATCTGAATGGTTATGTGGTTTTTCAAAACTAAGCAAAATGACATCAAGCTTTAATATCCTACTTAATCACAGGCAAAGGTAACAGCTCTGTCTTGAGGAAGAGTGCTCCTAACTGCACTAAGGTGAAAATGACACCTTTTGAAGTGTTACTAAGATAAATCTTCCCCACTATCTTTGTCTCCCTCAAAATAGACAAGTATTCTTTTTCCCATCTGTACTCAGGTATTTTTTAAAACTCAGTAAATCTGATTCAGCCCAGAATACAATTTCTTCTAAACTGGCTTAAATTCTATTTAAAATTATTTAAGACATTTTTGTGAAGGTCTTAGTTTGTTAATTAAACAGAGAATTTCAAAGCTCATCATCAATTCTTAGATCATATGTGCATGATGCCTTCTTCCAGAAAAAGAGGAAAGGAAGAGGAAGAGGAGGAAGAGGAGGAAGAGGAGGAAGAGAGAAAGGTTAGCGAGATGAGCAGGCATGGAAAACAGCCATGTCTCTGCATCATTCCCCGCTCACAAGCCTTTCCTTGTCACTTTAAGGAAAGAAGCCTTGTTGCCAAAAGAAGATGCTTCAGACTTTTGTGTCAGTCTGTGAAATGCACTGTCAAATGTGCATTTGTCAAAAATGTCAAATGAATGAACAGAAGATAGAATTACTGAAAGGAAAGCAACAGTGGTTGCTTACAGATGCTCCTCTCCCTTGCCCTGATAAACCATCACCCAGTCCTTTCTGTTTTCTGCCTGCACTAAGTGTTTGGTGAATTATGTGAAAGAATAGATGAATGAATGAATGAATAAATAAATAAATAAATGAAAGAAGGCAGGCATGATCAATACATCCTCCTCTCTTCATATGTTTAGTCCAAGTCCACAGAGTTGCTTCATGGAGATTTCCAAGCACTTTGAATGCATGGGGGCTGGGGAAGCCCGCTCTCATAATCTCATTGAAATTTTCAACCTACATTTGAAAAATAGTACATTTTCAGTATCAATCTCCTTTCTCATATTCTGAAAATTAACTCCTTGCTGAAACACAAGGTTTTATGTGCAAAGATTTCTCCTTAAAATTTTTTACTTAGGAGTTTTGTCCCTGGAGAAAGCACCCAGAACTACATGGAAATAAAGAAAAAACGTAAGTAAATACAGACTCTTATTCATTTTACTTTTCTATGAATTAATTCTATACAGAGAGAAGACTCTTCAGAAAGGTAGATGAAAGTGCATTCCGACAACCCAAATGCTCACATACTTCTCCCTAACACTCCAACCCCACTTTCAAGTGAAAACATAAGAGGAAAAAATAGGGGAAGTTAGATGAGTAAATTTGTTAGTTCATGAGACCAACCGAAAACAAGGAATTCCCCTCCTGGACTTCAGTGGCCTAATTAAAACTCATAAAACACAAATGACTAAGACTACACCCCTCAATATGTGAAGTAAGAAGCAGAAAAAGTCAGTTTTATATTTCAATATTGAAAAAACCAGGCTTGAAAGATTATGACACTTTAAAATAGATTGAGAAGATCACTGCTCACACTTTCAGGTTCAGTCAACTTTTGCTCTGTTTTTCTGCAGAAAGTACTTACCATCTAAACTGACAGAGCCTATTGAGATGTAGATTCTAGTTCTGTGACAGACTGGCCATTTACTTCTGTGTCCTCACTACAGAATGGGCATTATAGTGGCCCCCAAAGGTTGCTATATTACAGGGGGTCCATGCAGGTAGAGTACGTATACTAGAACCCTAGGCCACGTAAGTGCATAAAGACCGAGAGCCAATATCACTGTGGCCATTTTGTTTAACCCAAAAAGAAAATGATCATGTAACTTAGCATGGATCCACAGGCTTTGAAACTGAAAGGATGGGAAAGAGAATATGAGGGTGTTAAGCACCATTACTCCAGGTTCCTCACCATGTGCTCTACACGGCTGATCTTGCACAACTCCCCTGTGAACTCATTCTGCAGCTTCCCATTCTTGGGTTTAAAGAAACAAACAGGGCCGCTTATTTAGCTATCAAAGGGGAGAAATGAGGTTAGCACTCAAGTCTACTCATTTCCCAGGGCTGGGCCTCTTAAGGAGTAATCACTCCGCTCCACAGAGGCTGTGAATGAGCATCTTTACAGGGCTATGGGAACCCCAAGCACAGAGCTGATGCTCGGTGGAAAGAGCCTGAAAGTTTGGAGGTCTTCATCCTGGGTAATCAGAGCTGGGAAAGCCAGTTTAAAAGTTTTACTATTAAAAATACCCTCAATCTCTCTCAATTTTAAGAACTCTGGTGTCATATATACATATGTACTATGTATTTATGTACTTTATATAATCTGCCTCTCATGCATACTTAGTTCAGAAAAATTAATGAATTTTCACTTTACAAATATTTTACCAATCTCCTTTTAGGAAAAGCAGGGAAACTCCAATAACACCACCAACAATAGGCTTTCACAAGAACAGGCTTTTCTGGAAAATTAAATTCTTCCATGGTAGAAAAGGGATATCCTTTAAAATGAAGTGAAATCTTGGCGTGGTTTCCATAGTCAGCGATTTCATCGTCTATATTAAAATGACTATTTCATTTAAAAAAACAAACAAAAACAATTTTCATATTTACTACAAAGAAGAAATGACTGCTTTATAATGGCCTACTTATTAATTCTACTTATATGTACTTGATCTGTTCCTTTAAAGAGAGAGTTAATCTAATGACAGGAAATGAACTATAGTGATATATTTATATAATCACATTGTTTATACTTAATAATGTGTATGTTTTACTTTATGTTTTAGATTAGCTTAATACTTTGGGATGTATAAATTAGCATACAATATTGAAAGATAATAAGTTACGGTTGAGAATTTTATGTACTTGAGCCAGAAAATATTTAAGATTAAATTACTTGAATACGCAGAACAATTATTTTATATTAATTTTTTTTTTTCAAAGAAAAAAGTAATTTAAGAAGTTCTGGCTGAAGAAAATGTTATACTACAGTTCTTCAGTCTTTTTTAAACTAAAAGTAGTTCATGTAATGTCAATTC
>PVIR01006542.1:10854-31025 GCA_004026965.1 Petromus typicus
CCTCCTGCCTCTGCCTCCCGAGTGCTGGGATTACAGGCGTGAGCCACCACGCCCGGCACTGTGGTATGTGGTACTGGTTGCTGCTGGGTGTGGGTCTCCACACCCAGTATTGTTATGTGGTTACCGGGGAATCGAACCCGGGTCCTTGCGCTTGCGAGACAGGCGCCGGAACCACTGAGCTAACTCCCCGGCCCCAATTCTAAATTTTTAAGAGTCTAATAATTACATATTCAAAAATTTGGCTTGGTTTCCCTTTCTGAATGAAGGCAGCTATTTCACACACTGTGGCTGTACAATCAAAAAAATTTAAGAAAAATAGGTTCTCACTGAATATAAAATTAATAACTAGTAGTAAGAAAAATCTATTATGCAAAAAATTCATTATTAGGCTGAAATTCACAGGACAGAATGACTTTTAAAGTTAGAAAGAGAGCAAAGAGAAACATCTAAAATCTTTAAATTTACTCATAGATAATACCGCTACTGTTTGTTAAACAAATAAGTAAAATATAGTGTCAGAGACAAGTGCTAAGAAAAAATTAAGCACGAACGATGTATGAAGAAACTAGGGGAGTGAAAAACAGGGAGGTAGCCTTCAGTTTGGAAGTAACAATTTTGGCCTTAGAGATATGTAGATTGGAGAGACCTTATGTATTTTTTTCAGAAGTAATGTTGAAAGTAAACTTTCGTACTTTCAGAAAATTGTGCCTCCATTTCTTGACTTCTCCCAGAAGCCCTTGCTGCATCCATACAGTCAAGGTGATCCATGCCCTTAGACTGATCTCTGTCTGTCTGTCTATCCATCTATCTATCTATCATTTATCTATCTAGTGCTGCCAGGGATCAAACTCGAGCCCTTCTGTTTTCAAGGTAGGCACGGTACCACTTGAGCTAAATCCTCACTGAGAATTTGTACCAGTATATGACATGACTTAATTCTCATTTTTTCCCATTCCCTTGCCCACCCTACAATCCCCACCCCCTATATACATAAACTTTGTCTCCTTTTTTAACATCACATTTTTTTATTTCCCCTTGTTACTTATCCCTAACCTTTCCCTTTTAATATTTTTTATCTTACTTCTTGCTGGATAAAGGGCCCAGACATTATCAACAAAAAGGTTTCCTCCAACTATATAAGAAAATTTCTTTGGGGTTAATGAGAGTGCTACTTCTTTTGTCTTAATTTTTCCAGAGAAAGCCAGGTCAGTTCACTAATATACATCAGACCCCGGGGATGCCTATCCTCCCATCCAAGAAGACCTGTTTTAAGGAGATCATATAGGACCCAGTGATGACGAGAGTGGTGAAATCATCACCCTCTGATGACAGCAGGCATAGGGTGATCAGGAATAAAGGAACAAGCTCTGACTCTGCCAAGAGTTCCAGTGCCACATCTCCAGGCCTTGGTTTTATATGACTCATTAAGAGTACAGCCAGACTTCAAGGCTCAGTTCCACTATTTGCCTTCTGTATCACTTTGAGCAAACTGCTTCATCTCTCTAGGCATTAGTTTCTCCATGTAAAATCAGAGGAACAATCGTATTTGCCATATATGGGCTTTTTCAGCTAAATTAGTTAAAAGTAAGCACTTTGTACTTTTCTTAAATGCATCTGTTGAATATCTAGTATGTTCCAGGGCAGTGTTCTACATGCCAATGCCTGGCAAATAATACAAGTTCTATGTATGCTGGAAATTGCAGGGGATAAGCTATAGGCAGAGAGGATCAATGAGCAAAAATATCAGTATTTCTATAGTCAAAAAGTTACAACTAGCCCCACGTAGTAAATTCAGGCCAGAATTTGCTGCCAATTTGTAGCACAATATTTTTCCATAATGCTTTAGACTTCAAAAGAAACAGCAGACCTGTATTTATTAAGAGAGAAAAAACCCAAATGAAATCTTTTCTTTGCTAAGATGTCAATACTATTTACAAGTATAAACAGGAAGTATTCCAGCATGGAAAATTTAGCACTGTATAATGACTCCATGCTACATATCAGCCTAAATAATCTCTTCCCTCAACTACAATATTCCATAGATTTCCCCAGTCATCCAATTCATTTCCACAAATAGGTCTCAAGGAATCTCCAGGGATTTTTTAAAATCAATTTGAATCTGGGCTAAAATACTTAGCATTTATCACTGTTTTCATAGCACAACCTTGTCTTTCTCACAGAAAAGAGACAAGGTATGAAATGACAAACAAACAACTGATTTCAGAATATGTGTCATGCGAAGAACACAATAGTACCCTGTGTAGTCAGCCTAGGGGAGAGGAATAAATGTGATACCACAAAAGGAATTTCTCCACACTGCATTTGAAGGGAATATTTGCAGCTTTTAAAGAACTATACAAGAACAAGTTCAATATGTCCTCACTGTTGATCAGTACTGCATAGGATTCACAATAACCCAAGCAAGCTGCATCTTCTCACCTCTTTATTACCCCCTTATGTTATTTATCTGATCCCTTTCCATTGATTTTACATTGAAATATTGTTTGTTCAAGACCTATATTTACCACTCCCATGGCGATGTCCTCTACATAAAGACAAGCCAGGAAGACATTAAACGAATGGAGATACTTATGCTGCTTCATGGTTTTTCCCCTTCTCTTTATCTTCCTACTCAATGAGACTGTAGTGGGAGGTCTGAATGACATTTCCAAACCAAGAACTTGGAGCAACATTTCAACACCCAACTACTCAGTTGTCATGGGAACAACACTGTGAGGCTTATCTGGGTTCTAACAAACAGCCACTTGTTTCCCTAGTGATTAAGGCTCCCCTTTCAAATCAAATACATACATGCAGAAATATACATTCCTCAAAAGAATAATTTAATTGGATAAAATGGCTTACCCCACCAAAATGTAAGATAACAAGCCTAAAAGAAAGTGTTTCTATTCCTGAATATGTAAATATCAAATACCATTTGAGAGAAGTTATTATGAAGTCTGTTGCTTGACTCAATTCCCTTCAGTTTGTTGCTTTACATACCCACAATGATAAAGACACATGCATGTTATTAATGTCTTTTTACAAAATAGACAAAACTGCCAATATTTTTGGTGACCCCTCAGAAGAATTCAGGGCATTACTATGTCATTCATTTTAGATGTACTTTTAAAACTTAATAAACTGAGAACAGCAGATAGAATTAATACCATGAAG
Source organism: Petromus typicus (assembly GCA_004026965.1). Classification (NCBI taxonomy): domain Eukaryota; kingdom Metazoa; phylum Chordata; class Mammalia; order Rodentia; family Petromuridae; genus Petromus; species Petromus typicus. Next base: position 14,032 of record PVIR01006542.1, read on the forward strand.
CCCTCGTCTTATTCTTCTAGGATATACTTTCTGGCTTTTCCTGTTCCAACCTATTCTTATCACATTTTTGTCATTCAAGACATAACCTTCTAAATGGTTAAGAAAAAACCATAAATTTTAATGCAGCAGTTTTTTCTTCCTCATGAGGCTAGAAGTATTTGGTCACATTATTAAATCAGCTTGCTTCACCCAAGTATTTACATGAAATGCAATGCTGAACATAATTATAAGTCACTGAATACACACTAGCAGTAAAATATAAATTATCTGGAAATATCTTCAAGTTTTTCTGTCTCTAAGACTCTAAAAAATGTAAATTCATGTGCTCTGGAAAAATGAGGTGCACATCTCAAGCCAAAAGACCTGTGATATTTACAAGTTTGCAACCCCAAACTCCTCATTTATTGGAGGACCCGCCCTTGCCACTCACGCTTATCATGCTTTTTAAAATCTATTTCTTTGAAAATAGACACTTCAAAGATACTAGTATGAGAAAAGGTATTTTAAATCCTCAGATGTAAGACAAGAGCAATTAATAGATTTCACTACTTTCATCTATCTCTTCACCATCACCTTATTTTCACTACCAACAGAGAAACTGTACTGCTACTGTTTTACTGTATATATTTTCTCTTTCAAGTTTCAAGAGTAACAGAATGGGAACAAAACGTCAAAACTACAGATTCTACTCTGACTTTGGTTTAAGATACTTAAAAAGAAGTAAATATAATATCCTATAAAATCCTAAATGTTCTGTTAACCAAGTTTAATTATGCATACTCACATTCATAAAAGGCAGTCACCAAAACTCCCCACAGCTAAAGAAAATAGTTCTCCATCTAATTCTATGTAAGTAGACACCACATAACTTCTATTAACCAATAAAAAACTGGTAAAACCAGGTAGCTGCTCACCACATTTAGCATTCTTTTCTTATTCTATTCAACCTTTTCAGCATACTCATTCTTAAGCCAAATCAAGAAATCAGACATTCGTTCCTAATATAAAATTATGTTACCTTACAGTTCACAAACAAGAGCCTATTATACAAACACAAGTACTCAAAGCTTTATTGTATGTGTCTGGAAACCCTAAACAGAGGAGCAGCTCAGATTCAAGATTAGAAAACACAATTTAAGGCTTCAGAGAGAGACAAGAAGACATGTACACCAAACCCTAAGGCCTGCCAGCTATCTCTCAAAATGTAATGGATCATATAGAAATAACCACTTGTGCTGTACTAATGTAATCAAAGAGAGCAATTTTAAAATCCATGTCATGAATAAGAAAAGCCTGTCTCCACGGTAAACTGCGCTTCACAATCAGGAGGTGTTTCAAATGGACTGTTTCAACTTTCATTTTGTCGAGTTCTAACTAAAGAAATACATGACAGCGCAGAGGAGAGAGGTAAAGGAGGGCAAGTTGACTAATTCTGAAAGAATCCCTTCCCATTTTGTACATGCTGTTCAGATTCAGACCAAGTGGAAATCCATATATGTGGAAAGTTAATGCCACAACTCGACCAAACAGCCGATTTTGATTTTATGCTTCCTCCCACTAAAAAGGGGGGAAATCAAAACAGCGAAATCTAGTATAAGTTTGGCTTACGTGGTAATGCTCAGCTCAATTTTGTTAATTATCCGGCTTCTTCTCAGCCTGCCTTTATTCTATATTGTTGGGCTGCCCATTCTTAAACCCCACTCTTGTTTATGTGTTCTGTGTTCTACACACAGTTGTTAGGGGTCTGTGAACGATTTTGCAATTCCCACACAAACCATATGCTATCTATTAGGGAGCAATGCCACTTTTCACTTACCAATTCTGGATAAAGCAGTGTTTCCTGGTGACAGAACGCTGCTGCTTCCGTTCGCTAAAACTCTCTCTTCGCAGCTTGATAAATCTGATTATAAAACGTCTTTGTTCCAGATCACACGAGGTACTTTTCCTACACAAGTTTTCTAAAGAGTTATCTGCATTTCATTCCTGTGACAAAAGCAAATCAGAACAAGGGGAGGGGGGACAGGGAGTAAGTTCACACAAGTTCCTGGCAAAGATCTTCAGCTGCATTTTTCCGAGTTTAATCAGTAAGCTATATTAAAGTGACCAGTTACCAGTTACCAGTTCAGGAAGCCAGAATCTGATCAAGCGGCTCAGCCACAACCAGTCTGAGTGCCTTCCAGTGATGTGCGGACCCCAAGGAAGCAGTCACTTGGTCATCTATCACATGTGGCTGAATCACTGGACAGACCCCACCCCCTAGCCTGCCCTTGTTGAGCAACAGCTCAAGCCAGAGAGCAGCCAGCCGCCCTACGCCCGACGCCCGACCCGGGGACCTCTTATAGGGACCTGCCAATTAGTTGCTGACCAATCGCAGCCAGCACCTAGTACCTAAGTCACATGACAGGGCAGTCCCTATGACTGCAGATTTTCTGAATTACTGGGGTTACACAAAGGACACTCATTCAGGAAAAGAGAAAAAAAAAGCCATAAATGAAACAGAAAACGCCCCGGCTGCGACAACTCCGGCTTTGAAACAAGGAACACCCTAACCTCACACAGACAGAGAAGAGACGCGACCAAGCTGGGATGGAAATGAGAAGAATGTCTGGCACGTATTAAAAATAATCCCAAAGTACTTAGTTTACAAACCACTTTGGTTACAAATCTATTCCTCGTTCTCCTTCTATTCTCCCCAACCATTCTTACATTCTAAACTTCGTCTTAGAAAACAATACTGAGCCTCAGCAGAGCCACAGCAGGAAAATGTGCAACACATATGAGCTTGTCCTCCTATCTCCTGCAAATACCCTCCCTTCCTCAAAAAAAGAGACTAAAATTTGTCACCAAAAGGTTTCCAAATGAAGTAATTTCTTCTGAAATAGCTGTCTAGAGCAGGCAAAATTAAATAGCAGCAGGACACATTTTTATGGCAACTGCCAGATCATACCTACTTACCTATCTGTCACTCTCCTCAGTATCTCACGTAAACAAGCCCATTCTGGGAACTAGCTGGCAATTTCTCTTTATTTTAACACTTCCAATTTAACTCTCAACTACCTCTACCTTCTGAGGAAAAAAAAAATTCAACAGTGAACACCCCTACTAATTCTCAGACCTCCGAAAATGGTACTTACAAATGCTCCTCGTTTGGATCCCTCGGTTTGTTTTCTCCCTTCCCTGTTATGAGAAGTCAAACTACGGACTCAGGACTCAGCTTCGTATCTCAAACCCAGAGTCGCTATACTGTTCCTGTGAGGCTGCAGCAGCTCCTTCTCAGAGGCAAGTCAGGAACCCTGTGCTGCTTGCCATTGTCAATTTATGGAAGGGAGCGTATGTCAAACAAACCAGGTGATGACTCAGTCTGCCTCCCCCGGCCACGTTTTCCCCAGAATGGGAGGGTAGCGTAAGTGCAGCCCATTTGGATGTGACTCAGTTTTATTAGACTGTGGCTGTAGTTCATCTGACAAGCTCATATTTTTCCTTTATAACTTGTACATTTAAGGATCAGGATGCACATTCTAATTGATTTCAAAGAATTAGATCATGTAAACAATAAAGTTGCAAGATTAGTTTTTTTAAAGCTTCAGTAAGGCTCTGTTTCCAGCCTCTAATGTGTAACTGTGAGTTACATATTGTGCGAACTGTGATCAGAAATTTTACAAAGGAGGTAACCAAATACATGCGTTCATACGACGGTGGTACACAGGTTTTACACACTTAAATTTTCCTGACAGCTTTACCATGGGGGGTTCACTGTCCACCCACCAGACCCACGTGCTGGGTTCTGTAGGAAGTGACCGGGAGCAGGAGAACCATGCTGAAGCTTTCACTTTTGCATGCAAGCACACACCATCATACAACCACACCACACATGCACAATCTGTTCAGTCTTTAATCCCAATGTGTCTGAAACCTAAAAGATAAACACTTGAAAATCATCAGCCAGCATCTGTGAAAACTCCGATTAAACAAACTGACACGGCCTGAGTGTCTTCCTCTTTGGTAAAAAGTTCACCACCAAGATGGGAGTGGCATTACACGGAGTAAATTGTTTCCAGGTATTGCGCAGACAGGAAGAATGCAGTAATAAGAAATGCAGTTCCCCACACAAAAAATCTGGAGGGCTCAGGCTGAGCAGTTTAACTACAGTTATCTCTTTTCAGCATACTTCCTTTAACCTTGAGCAAAGTCAGCAACTGCTCTGACCAAGGCTCGGCATTTATTGTTGATTACGCCTTAGTGAATAATTACTTTTGTCATAATGTGGAACATACATTCTATTTTTATAACATAGGAAAATGCTCAAATATCTAATTTTCAAACTCATAAATGAAGGCACAAGAAAAGTACACACACTGAAACAATATAAAACAGCTAATTCAGAAGTTGACTATTTACTTTACAGAAAGAGCCCCTGCAGGGTTTTACTAGAATAAACAGCACATTAAATTTACATATACAATTGGTTTTCCAAAATGAAATTCACACACAACTATTTAGGAGTGTGTATCCAAATTATACTTTTGCGTTTTTACTTTAACTCAGTACCCGTATTTCTCACCCAGTTATTAAAACTTATTCATACTTCAGCAGGGATGTGTTAATCTAGCCACTGACTTTTTCTGAGTAAGGTTTTATTGGCTAAGAGACAGTTACCTTCCTGAGATTCAGAGAACATAAAATCTATAATTATATGGTTTTCAATAGACATAAACACAGGCTATGAAAAGAGAATGTTAATAAAATCAAACAACTCAAATTCTGGCATCTAAAAGATCTATAATATCTTTTAGAAGTCTAGCTTCTAGAGCCGGACTTGCTAAGATTTGTTTCCTGGTTCTACCATTCCCAAGAGTCAGTGTTATATGCAAGTGTTAAGAGCAGTGCCTGCCTGACAGAAAACTGGGAGGTTACACAAAGGTTAGTCTTCCCTAAGTAACACTTCAGAATTAAAAAAAGTAGTAATAATCCTGTCATTTTTACAAATAATTTTTTAAACTAGTTGTGATGACAAACACTTAGCTAATCCATATTTCCTCCCAAAGTTTCGCCTTTGAAAATTTCGTACAGTCTTACATCCTCAATCTGATGGGCCTGTCACACCAAATTTTCTGGAGTGTCCTCAGGCCAGTGAAGAGTTGAGCCAGGGAGGACAACCCTCATCCACTTGGCCTAAATAAATAGGTCAATACACTAGAAATGTCATTAGCCAGGATAGAAGGTAAGTAGGTCAAAGACTGTGGAGAGTGATCTAGTCCTGTTGGGGGACAGGGACATTAACAGGGGCCCTCAGTCAGAGCTATGAAAATAGGGACACACTCAGAAGAAGTACCTGACTGAGGGGCCCATTGTTTCTTCTCTCTACCAGGTGATGATACAAAACCCTACCACACTCACCCTAAGGGAAATTCAGGGAGTTGGGTGGGGAACCTCAGTATGTATTCTCTTCTACACTGTCATTCATTAGTAATTTTGCTTCTTAAAGGAGCAAACAGCAAAGATTTTCTTTTGAAAGCTGCACAAAGCAGTTCAAGCATCTCATAAACCCTTGGGTAACAAAAGCTAATAGTTTCCAGTCAGTATCTAACATATTTGAAGAATGATAAAAAGGACAGCAAGCAGACATCTCTGACGCCCAGGCAGGCTTTATAAATATGCAATTCCTCAAATATGGTGTTCAGCACTATTCTGGGGGAGAAGAGAACTACTTCTGTGTTTCGTTTGAGGGCAAGCAACTGCTCCAACTTGTCTTTATCCAGGCAATGTTTCACAGGCAGATGGTAACATAATGGGGGGAAAAGCCGGCAAAATGGAGAGAGGCTGGCTGGGATTACAAATGAGTGTTGGGGGAAGATCAATGCTCTTCCCTCTGTGTGGGAGCTTGATTCAAAAACAAACACAGATCTAATTCAACAGTTCAGTCAAAGGCTAGTTTGGACCTCCAACAGCTTCCTCTGTGCAGGCGATCTCTGAAACACCAAATGATATAACTCTGTCAGGTTCCCAGAAACCCACACAACAGGTCAAGATGAAGAGATGGCCTGGGTTCCAACACTGGCGGTTCCAACACTGGTGGTAGGACTTCTCTGTGCAAACCTAGGAAAGATACTTCTTTCATTTCTTTTTGTTTCATCTAGAAGTGAAAAATTCCAAGGAACAAACAGAAATGGCTGTCTCAATAATGTCTGCTACTAGCACCAGCTCACTAAAGGTGGGCGGCCATCTCCACACTCTTCTTCCAGCGGGAGTGGGGGTGGGGTAGGGGTGGCTTCATGCTTCTACATCACAGTGTTCATTTGAAAGCGAATACAGTGAGTTCATCATGTTTTATAATAATCAAAAATCTTTGGAGAGCTGCTATATATTTTTACCTTTTCATTATAGCACAGAGTCTTACTTTGAAAACAGATCAGCTGTGTATATAGCATATGTAAGCTTATTGGTATTCAAATGCTTTCAGAAAAACTGTCTCTGTGGCTATGTGGACACCTCTACAGGGACACACATTGACTCTGTTTAGATTTGTGGAGGACACAGGGAGCGTTGCTTTTTGAGGACTGGCCTCTAGTCCAGGCTTTTTGTGTTATATAAGGAGCTACTTTGCCTGTCTTCCTGCAATTATTTCAGATCTGAGCCATACTCTTCACTCAGAAAAGTTTTTATTAGTTGTCTTTTTCCCCCACCCATTTTAAAGAACAAACTGACTCAGTTTTTTGATGGCGACACCACTGGGTGGGAGTGAATATGGGAGTAGGCAGGGTGGGAGAAAGGGAGGAGGAGGAGAAGAGGAGGAGGCCGCGGCGGTGGGAGCCAAGAGCTGAATCACAGCCATGTGAGTAATCTTAGGCTTTTTTTTTTTCTTCCTAAGAGTATGAATCAAATTAAGCTTGTTTTGCTGTGGGTGAAGGAAGGGGAATATAATAATAGCATGAATCAGAGCAATTATCAAATATGCAGCACTCACTAAAAATTAATTGCAATCACTGCTTTCTCTCAAAAGGCTTCCAGAAGATGCCAGAGAGCTTTTGTTAATCAATATAATCCTTGACAAAAATTCCTAGAGTTTGAACTCGATTAGCACCCTCTTTCCGTTAAAAATTTCCTTTTACACATGAATTTCAGAAACAGGAATTATTTCAGAGCTTCTGTGAGATAATCTTTGGCCCTGGGAGAGATGTAAAAACAAAGAGGATAATATCAGGTAGAGGCAAGGTTATACACCATCTAGCCATGAGCACTGCAAGCAAAATACTGAATTTATGAAAACAACTACTCACAAAACCAGTCTGACCTCTCAAGAGCACTCCAATGGGGAAGCCGCACAGAACAGCAGACCTTCAGGAAGAAGTGGGCTTCCTGTTCTCAGAGTAGGCAGTGAGAATAAACTTGCAGTACAAAACTTTTGAAGGGCTGTAGGCTGAGAGCAGCAAATCTTCATCAATTTAAGAATATGCTAGGAGCAGTGTTATGCACAAGATGGACCCAAACACAATTCACTTTTTGGAATTTATGGACAGATATTTGTACAGGAAAAAAATACTTGGATACTCCTGGGCAAGTTGTGTGCATTTGAAAGTCGGGAAAGGGAAGTAAGAAAAAATTAAGATGTGTCATATACATGTGAGAACTCCCCACAATGAATGGGATCAATACGTACTATAAACATGTATTAATAAAAAAAAAAGCAAGTCAAGAGCCCATCCACTGAGCTAGGGGTAAAACCCAGCACACTTCCCTCAAGCTAGGCCAAGTACTCTTACCATTGAGGAATACCTTAAGCCTTTACAAATGTATTTTTGTCATTTAATCTAAACATTCAACCTTTGGGAGGAGGCATGCTGGGGAGAGGACCAGGGTTTAATGCATGTTATGCTAAGCAAGCACTTCACCCCAAGCCTATGGGGGCCTATTTTGAATTCTACGAAAAGGCTAACATTTTTTCCTACAACACAGGTGTGCATATAGTCTAGATAGGCAAGTATTCTCTACACATTTAGCATTAGATAGAATGGTCTACACACAGAAGCTTGATAAAAACAGTGTCATTATCATACTATCAAATCTTACGAAATTCTTTTCTATTTATAGGACGATTAATTTTTTCCAATACCTTTATTGGGGTGGCCAAATAATTTTTTCAAGACAACTCTTAATAAGCTTCTCTAGTTCATGTGTTCTTCAACTTAGAAATCTGAATCCAAGGATGACAACGTGTATACCCAAGTCAAGTATCTCCAAATCTGCCTGTGTTACACCATAACAGTTGGAAATCTCAGTAAACATACATTTACAAAATCCACAGATATGCCAAAAACAGGGGTGTCGCTTATTTCTACCCATAGCCCTCAACCCCATTTCAACTTAGTCAATAATACAATGCAGCAAGTCAGCATTCCTCCAATTTAATTAAAATCTCCCACTTTCTATATAGTAGAAATAATATTCTTCAGCCCAGTTTTTCACATCTGTATCTGTGTGCAGAAATTTCCAGAAATATTCAATTCATATTTTAGTTCTCTCACCTTAGTAAAATTGTTCTAAATACTAACTGTAGGGGAAGACAGTGACAAGTGTCTCTTCAATTCTCAAACCCGCTGAGGAGTACTGGGACAATCTGGAGGGGTTTTTCAGATCCTCAAATATTTGACATGGGCATCATGAGAAGAAATCAGTCATTCTCATGTTTTAAATGGGGAGGATAGTTTCAAAGGCACTGCTGAAGCTAGATGCAAATGAATTTAAACTGACTTTAAGTAGCGACCTGGTTCTCACTTACCAATAAGTGAAGAGAACAAAACACATAGCAAACACAGTGTGGACACCACCAGGTATCTGAGCAAGAACAGCAGTGGAGATGATTTATCAGGGCCTCACGCAATGCAGTCCGTGCCCTGGAAATCAGGCTTCCTGAGATAGAAGACAATATACCAAATATTCAAAACTGTAAGTGAAGGAGAAGAAATGGAAAAGAGGGACAAGAAAAGGGAGCTTACTACCTCGCTAGAATAATTCAATTTTAAACATGAGCTTTAATTTCCAATCTTGTCCCCAGCAAACCTTCACTACCATAGTTTTCCTGCAATGTACCTCTCTACTCACTCTTTCAACTTCACTGATCCATCACTATCCTCTCTCCAAGACAGAGCCATGCTATTCACATACCACAGTAGCTGGTGGTGAAGCAGCAAGCAGGACTGAGGGGTGGGCCTTGAAACTACATAGGATTAAATGATCCACATGCATTTAAACAGAGAGCTATCTAAAGCAAAATCAAGTCTGATGAAGACTTGTTCTGTAAGAGGATTTCAGGACATAGGTAACTCCTAAAGAAATTTAACTGGATGAGATTCTTTTCTTCATGCAGTGACAATTCATGAGTCCCTTTACAAAACCTTTGCCTCTGGCCTTGCCTTCTATGATGAGGAACCACACTAAAACGGCACGGCTGGCTTTACAATGACAAAACTCCATTTTCTCTCTATTCTTCTCCTACTAGGTCCCTGGAAGTAAACAAGATTACCTGCAATATAATTGTACAGATGTCACCATGGAAAAAAAAAACTGGGTGATAGGATACTTGAGCCTTCTCTGTTACTATTTTTATAACTTCTTAGGAGCCTATAATTATTTAAGAAGAAAAGATTGAAAAACAAAACCTGCAGCTGTCTGAAAAAGTCATCTTCAAATTAATCACAAGCAATGAAAGTCAAATCTCACTACTGGATAATTAATCCCAATGCTGCTGGCTCTCTACCTAATGTTCGAGAAAGATATTCAAGAGGGACACCTAGAAAGCCTGACACAAATGCTTGGCTAAGTCTCTCCTGTCCTCACTGAATTCATATGGGAGAGTAGCATTTTTTATCTGAGAGACTAACATGTAAACTCATAACCAAAAATAACAAAAGTAAGATTATAAATGAGTCATTTTAATTCTAAGAGCTAGCAAAGAGATCCATCCTGTTTTATCATGGCTGAAACACCGCTGATAGCAAGACATTCACATTGCACAGTAATAAAACGCAACATGGCTCTAACTACTTCTACCTCTTGGGTGTTGTGTTGAGGAAAAGGTGGAATTTCAGTCATTTCCCCAACAATAAAACATTTGCTTCACTAACATGAAATCCACTCCCTATTGTTGCCATGCCTTTCTGTGTACACAATAACATTATTTTGATCCCAATTGAATTTTAATAAGAGTAATTTTAGTAAGGCATATCAATGGCAGGTACAGTCAGTATACACAGAACCAACAATAGAAGGAATTTAAATTTGTTAACCACGTGACCATTTGTGTGAGTGTATGGGTATTGGCAACTGTATCATGACCACTGCCAGGATGACCAAATGACAACTGAAATACCTCTCCATTCTTTGTCCATTTTTAGAAATGATCAGGAGATGAGCAGAGGGGGTGTTGTAGTACACAGGAGACATCATAGATGCTGAAGATTATAGGTAACTCCTCATCTCCTGTAATCCCCATTTCTAAATTTATCCAGGAAATTCAGTCAATTTTTCAAAAATATCTTGAGTACCTACTAATTTTTACTCCAGTCACTGTGCTATGGTTCAGGGGACACAGAAAGGGGCAACAGACAATGCCCTTGTCCTAATGGAGCTTCCGGTCTAGAGGAGGAAATACAATCAACTAAGTTCAAAATCTGCGAGCTAGTGATGAGTGTGTAGGCAGAATAAAGAAAGGCAATCCCAGTGTGGAGGTGAGGTGCAAATGCAATGACTGTCACTTTCTTCAGGGTAGCCGGCGAAAGCTGACCTGTCTGATCAAGTAAGCACAGAAGCAGGTTCCATAAATATCTGGGCAAAAAAAGAACAGGGAAAAGAAGAGGACTACTCAGGCAGGCACAGTGAGGGGAAGAGCACCCTTCATCAGTTCCCGGGACAGTGAATAAACTAATGTTCCCACCACAACAGAATGAACGTGTGGGGGAGAAAGAGGAGAGCGAAGAGACTGCACAGGCTGGGGAGGCATGAAGAATGGATCACACAGGCCTTCCTGGCTTGTTGTATGCACAGGGCTATGGGTCCTTAATGTGAGAGGCAAAACCATGAGGTTTCTGATCAGAACTACTATCAAAAGGATCTAAGGATCTTTGCAGGGTGGTAAGACAGCTTGCCATTATTGTTAACAAAACACCTGACAGAATCACTTAAAGAAAAGAGTTTATTTCCAGGTCATACTTTTGGAAGTTTTAGTCCCTATCAGTTGGCCCCAGGCTTTTTTGAGCCAGAGATAAGCACACTGATGAAAGAACATGGTAGAATGAAGTTTGCTCTCCTGATGGCCAGAAAATAAAAGAGAGAGAGAAAGAAGGGGCCACAATCCCACAGTCCCCTTCGAGGGTATGCTCTCTAATACCTGGAGATCTCTCAGTAGACCTCACCTCTTAGAAGTTTCCTCCACCTCCCTACAGTACCACGAGCTGGGTGCTGAGCCTTTTCCATACGGGGTTTGGGGGGACATTACAGTTAAAAACTGTATAGCAGAGGGTGACTCTTAAGGCTAAGGTAGAACAGGGGTGATTAACCCAGATGGGAGGTGACAGTGTCCTGGCTTACATGGCAGAGTACAGATAATAAATAAGTAACGACTCTGATACTGGACATATTTGGAAAGAAGAGCAGATATAACTTTCTGACGTGAGATATAAGCTAAAGAGAGGAATCTGCTCCCCCAACCCCAGGGTTTCTGGCCTGAGTAACTTAAAGAATGGAGCTGCCTTTATGAAAGTACAGGTGATCTGGAAGGTATGCAGAGGGGAATGGAGAATAGCTTTTGAGATATCAATCAGGAATCCACACAGAGTTGAAACTGGGCAGAGTTTTGCACAATGAAATCATCAGCATCAGCGTTTAAGTGGCATTTGAAGTCAAGAGACTGGGTAAATTAACTCCTGGAGTGAGGACAGTTAGCGAAGTGATAGGAGGACTGAGATACTTGAATATGAAGAGCGTGAAGCAATGCCAGGAAGATCAGCAAAGATGACTGGCAAGGAGGAGGCAGATCACCAAGTGTAGCATCAGGAGACCAAGTAACGAAAATGATTTCAAGAGGATATGATTAGCTGGGTCAGGCCAGCTGAGCAAGACAGGCTTTAGAGACAATGCTGAATGTGATGCAGAGGTTCTGGGTGCTTTTGCCAGGTTCGCTCGGAGGAGAGGAAGGGAGCACAAGGCTGGAGTGGGGTCTACAGAGTATGGGAGGAGGACTACGCAAAGCAGGATATACAGACCAGGCTATCTGCCTTCAAAGAGAAGAGCAGAGTAGCCAACGGGAGACTGGCTGGGAGAACAGATGAGGTCAGAGAATACCTGGCTACTTAGCAAACAGACGATGACATCTAGGGCACTAAAGATAGGATAGCCTTCAAGTATGCGAGGAGAGGAAAGTAACTGAGGAGTGTCCTCAAGAACACCAATGGGTCCACAGGTAGAAGCACGTGGAAGTTTTCTTCTAATCGTATCTGATTCTTATGTTGTATGGTTGCTTAAGACCTTCTCATTAGATATGTGCTATTTTGCTGTCCTCTGTGACTTTTTAATTGTTGCTCTTGCCAAACTAGATATGGTAAACTCATAGCCTCAATCCAAATTCTTACGATTAACTAAAGAAACAGAAATCCTTTGCAGCTGCTGATGTTACACAGAGTGATCTATGGCTATATATTGAAATTATCTGGCAAACAGTAAACCACAAGCATTTGACAAAGTGGTGAGTAATAAATAGGGCTTATTTTTTGTTTACACAACTAAGAAACACAATGAACTCTAAGCAAAGGGCATCAATAGTGAATGATACTACAAAGTCACTACAGCAACTGTACCTTTTGTATCTCAGACCCATTATTTGACAACACCCAACTACGTGGTTTAAGCAGATCCATCTTCGTATTGGGTGTGTACAAGACAAACTTCAAATCATGACTTCCTTAACAACCCTGATCGTTCTAGGAAAGGGACCTCTCCGGAAGTGGCAAGGTAGAGTCTCTGTGACCACACAACAGAGGCTGCTCCGAGTTCTTGGGAACTAAAAACTTCTTGAGCTCTAGATAAAATATGTGCCTGTCAATGAAATTATTATTTATTGAAAAATGCTGTCCACCAGGTACTGACTGTGAAAAGCAGCACCAAAACTCTTAGATTATTATCAAGACTGAGAATAACAATCGATTGGTGGCCCTGAATTTTTTGGAGGAAGGATAGCAGACTAAGGTTCAGAATACAGACAAATCTCACCTCCATCATTTAGCAGCTATACAGCTTTAGGGAATTCCTGAACCTTCCTGTGTTTCTGCTTACTTTTTCTACAATGAAGGTAGAAAATAATACCTATTTCATAGAGTTATGAGAAGGGCTAAGTCCAATATTTTATGCACTAATTATTATGTAGTCATAGCTCTTCATCCATCTTGAATATAAAACTATCCACAAAATAATTTACCTTCAGGAGCCCGAAGCCATAGAGAATTCACACAACCAAGGGATAAGGATGCTATACAGTCTTAAGAATATCAACTGCATTACAAAACTTGCGGATGATAAATATATAGTTTGAAAAAATTATTTTTAATAAATAAACTATAAATTTTTTTAATATGTAAACATAGCTGAGGTGCAAGTGAAGATAGGACATTCACATTTTAGCATAAGGCGAAGAACACAGTAAGTCATCTGTGGGCCATGGGACCTTTTGTGGCATTTCTTCTTTGTCCAACGAGATATGCTATGTGATGAGTTTTAGTTTTTCTTTTCTATCTTTTGCAGTACAAGTCGCACATCCTAGGTAAGCACTCAACCACTGAACTGTACCCCCAGCTTCGGACCCGTAGTTTCTTAGTGGGAAGGTCCAGGAATGCCCAGGCTATCTGTGAGAAGTTTGTGTCAAAGTGCCCAGCTCTCCATGTCACCCCCTATCAGACGACTCAGAGCTTCCAAGGATACTCCAGCCCAGCCTGTCCCCACTTGTCTTATACTTTCAACCCTGGACATAAGAGATGGATGAAAGGAATCTGATGCATGAGTGAAACAATGACAATATGGTAGGGATAGTTCCCATTTTCAAAACCATAAAGGTTTGAGGAGCAAAGAGTAGACATGCCCTCTCAAGGGGTAAGCTTTCTGCGTATGAAAATATAAACTTGCATCTCCTATAAACTGCTCTGAAAAAAAATCAGTAAACGAAGTATTAATGTCCTCCACAAAAATATTTATTTTCAGCCTTACAGTACGTGGTGTATAGCTGGCCTCTGGGACAGTAGAGACATACAGGCCAAGGACCTTGCCCTCAAGAACTCATGATATGACTACAAAGAACAAGGATAAGGAATGGACCAGGGATTTAGCTCAATGGTTCCAGCACCGCACTGCAAACGCAAGGTCCTAGGTTCAATCCCTGATGACCACATGCAACAACGAAGGGTGTGGTGGTGACTCATGCCCACCAGCAATTAGTACTCCATACCACAGTGCTGGGTGTGGTCACTCACGCCTGTATTCCCAGCATTCAGATTGCTGAGTTCGAGACCAGCCTAAACTACAAAGCGAGACTCTGCCTCAAAAAGAAAAAAAAAAGAAAAGAAAAGAACAAAGACAAGGAGAGCTGGCAGGGGATGTAGCACAGCAGTGAAGCACTCTCTCAGCATGGCTGAGGCCCTGGGTTCCATCCCCAGCAATGTACCAAAAGGGTTAAAAAAAAGACTAGGAAAGATGATGAATAGTACAAGGAAACAAACGGTACAGACCACACCTTAATCTTTGCAACACTTTCTTTCTTCAAATGAAATTTGTCAGAAGCCTCACATTTAAAACAGATGAGGAGACAAAGAATGTGATAAGAATAAAGGAAACAAAGCTTATGTATATAGGGGGTGGGAGTTGCAGGGTGGGTGGGGGAAGGGGAAAAATGAGAATCAAGTTATGTCATATTGTGGTACAAAGTCTCAATGTTGAATGCAATGAGGATGTGTATTCATAATGTACCAATATGATTTTAATAAAAAAGAACAGACAAAGGCAAGCTACCTGGTAGAAGTTGGAAGAGCCCTTCATGTAGGCCACTGTGCTCCCCACCGCCTGCCACTGGTCTTGAACCACCACAGCATCTAGCCCTCAGAACATTCAAGAAATGAGACAGAGTGAACTTTCCAAAATGGGCAACACTTCACTGAGCAGACAGAAAAAGGCCCACTCAGGAAGAAGGCCTGCCAAGATCCAGGTGTGGGGGCAGGCACAATGCCACAGGTGGACCACAGAAACAGGAAAGGAGAACAATGTCAGGGCTGGAAGAGTCAGGATGGAAGGATGAGAAAACTCTGGGGCCATAAATGCTCTTCTCTCACTGGAATTCTAAGCCCGAAGAGCACAAAGCAGCTGCAGCCAGCGAGTAGCGCTGTGGTGGCCTGGAAAGAACAAACCATTTCTCCTCCATCACAGAAACTGCAGCTTAAAAGTGGGTGATGAAGCAGTAGGTTCTAACAACAGGGAAACGTTTCCATCAGTCCTCAGGGCCCTACTGACAGTGCCAGGTTGACTGTATTTGCCCTTCACGTGGCAGATCTTCAAACTCTTTAGTTGTACCATTATGTTTATCTTAATCTAATCCTTTCCGTTGTCTTTTTTCCTTCTCATCTTCTTTAGAGACAAAAAAGTCTAAATCACAAGATCAGAGCTGGAAACGTAGCTCGCTCCATTCCCCGTACTGTAAGAAATATGGTGGAGGGTGTCACAAGGTCAATGGGCAGTACATGTGTGGTTCCATACCCAGGTGACAGGACACTCCTTCTACCTCCATCCTTAGGATTAAGACCTGGGCTTGAACTACTGTACTTCATAGCCCTAGTCTCTACCAGAGAACTGTGAAGGCTGCCTAATCCTGGAGTTACTGGAAGCATCTCTGGAGACCCTGTGTCAAAACATATCCTCAGGGTTTTTGTATCTCGTTTTGCAGTTCTGAGAACTGAATTTTGAGCCTTACACATACTAGGTAATGCTCTACCAGTCAGCTACATCTTCAAACCCAATTCCTGCCATCTTTGAGAGGTAACCCAAGCCTCTGCTCTTTGCCTCTCTGGCTGAAGGGGTCAACAGTTCTGAGATGGACAGGGTGACAGGTGTATTGGAGGTGGATCCTATATAGCAGAAGGAAACGAGGCTCCAAAGGTAGTGAGGGGATAACCCCAGACATCCACCAGCTGAAGTCAGATACCTAGTCAGAGCTGCAACACAAAGACCAGAATGTCTCACAAATGAGTGGTTCGAGAATTGCCAGCACTGAAGAAATTCCTCACCACCTTGCTGCTACGACGTTAAACTTGGAGATGGCACTGTGACCCAGCAGCTGTGTGGCATAGGGCAAGATGTGTGCTAACTTTTAGAGAAGCGGAAATGGAACTGAAGGAATGAACAGGAGGCGGGCTGCACAGGGAAAGCTCCTAGCTAGAGGGTTTAGGAGCGCCCAGTCCTGGCAGCCCAGGACTCACTCACACAGCTAAGGGAGTTCTCAGTGCCTCTCTCCCCAGACCCTCACTTCCACTCACCTCACCTTCCACACACACGACGCTGGTCCTGCACTGGCTCTGCACGCTACTGGCTACCCTGACAGCTACATGTACTCAGATCTTCCCTCTGACCTTTCAAAGATCACCGATGGCGGTCCCTATCCCACTTTACCACCTATTTCTTCTGCCTTACTTTTATACAATTTCCAAAGCATATACAAAAAGTAAGTTCCACATGTGCCTTTAATCAGCTTCAAAAGTTACTTGCCTTTTGCTAATTATATTGTATCTACTCTCCCACTAGCTTTTCTTTCTCATTTTCAAAGTTAATGACATTGATACTGAATGGGCAATGCCTCATTTGGGGCTACCTCTTTAAAAGTAAATGCAAAATCAAAATTTAGGCCAAGTTCTTTTTTTTAAAGCTTTATTTTTTTATTTTTTTAAATTTTTTTATTTTTATTTATTTATTTA
>PVIR01006542.1:31125-50355 GCA_004026965.1 Petromus typicus
TGGTTCAGGCTGGCCCTGAGCTCAGCCTCAAACTCACATCACAATCCTCCTGCCTCTGCCTCCCGAGTGCTGGGATTACAGGCGTGAGCCACCACGCCCGGCACTGTGGTATGTGGTACTGGTTGCGGGTCTCCACACCCAGTATTGTTATGTGGTTACCGGGGAATCGAACCCGGGTCCTTGCGCTTGCAAGACAGGCCCTGGAACCACTGAGCTAACTCCCCGGCCCTTTTAAAGCTTTATTTAACAAGGTATATTATAGCCAGGCATGGTGGTGCACATCTTTCACCCCAGTACTCCAGAGGCTGAGGTAGGAAGATTGCCTGAGTTTGAGGGCAGCCTGGGCTCTGAGTTCAAGGCCAGCCTGAACTGTACAGCAAGACCCCGTCACATACAAAAACAAATGAACAAAAAAGTAGAGAGTAGTAGTTAACACTACTATGCTGTTTTATGTGATATATTTTTACCTGTTTTTTTTTAAACTGTACCAAAAATGTCCTTGAGAGGTAAAAATTAAAAATAAAATTTTTAAAAATTTGGACAGACAATGAATTCACCATTATCACCCTTTGAAGTCTATTCTCACATCTCAGCAAATTTAAAAGATAAATAAGAGAACAGATTGGCAATTGAATATGTAAATAATTTTCAAAACAAGAAGGTGATTTTTAAAGCATCATTTTAAATGGATACTTTGTTTGCTGGGTTTTTTCTGCAAAATTTAAATTGTTAATAGATAGATGAAAGGTTAAAAGCTCAATGAAGCCTAACAACAAAAATCTGTATATTCATGTTCCACTTTAAAAAAATAGGTGTCATGGAAAAAAACAGGTTTTAAATATGGAACTTATACCCCCATGCTACTGTTCTCATGGAAATGGTAGTGGCATTTTAAAAATATAACTTTAAGAGGTCAGGATTTTAAATATAACTTTTAAATATAATTTTAAGAGGGCAGAAATCATTTCTTTTCCAAGTAACTAAAGTAAAAGTCACAATTAAAATTGGGAAGCAGACATCCGATCTTCTCTCAAAACTATGATAAAATGCTTAGTTTTCTAAAACCAGGAGTTGAGACAGAAGATTTTGTGTTCCTCCCACCTGCTCTTTGAGTTCCAGCTAAATCTCACCTGTTCTCTCAACACTAACATCACTTTCTTTAAAGCTCCTAACAGCTCTCTTCTGGTTTCCTCTTTAACACCATACTATCTCCTTCATTCATTTTCCTGTCAGTTACAGTGGCCCCCTCAGTGTCCAGGACCTTCCCGTAAAAACCACCCCCCCCCCAAAGCTTCGAATGCTCAAGTCTCTTGTACAAAATGGTATAGTATTTGCATAGAAACTAAACACATCATTCAGATAGCTATAAGTCATCTTTAGATACGACTGCTAATACAGTGTAAATGCTGGGAAAATAGTTGTTATATGGTACTGTTTATGACAAAGGAATAGAGTCTGTACATGTACAATGCAGATGCTGTTTTGAGACAGGGTCTCTCTTTGTAGTTCAGGCTAGTCCTGAACTCAGCATCGAACTCAGCAATCCTCCTGCCTCTTGTTTCCAGGACCTTGCACTTGCAAGGCAGGTGCTGGAACCAATGAGCTAAATCCCCCAGCCCTGTAGATGCTTTATGCACTTGGAGGTGTGACCTTGCTGGGGACTGAACCAGTGCCTACCTCGGGCTAGGCAAAGCCTATACCACAGAACTACATTCTTCACCCGTTTTTATTGCATTTTAAGACAAAGTCTTGCTAAGTTGCTCAGGCTGAGCTCAAAGTTGTAATTATTCTGCCTTAGCCTCCTGAGAAGCTGGGATTCCAGTCAAGCACCAGACCACTTGGCTCAGATGCAAGTTTTTTCAAGTACTTTTGATCTTTGGTGAGTTGAATTCTCCAATGTAAAACCCTTCAATTCAGAAGGTGGACTCTGCTGAGATTTCTGTCATTTTGAACATAAACTCTGTGAGGGTAGGCCCTTGCCTTTCTTGCTCCGGGCTGCCTCTTCATTGGCTGAGGTACTCCTATTCTGTAGATGCTCTAAAGTATTTCTGACAGAATTAAGTGCCGCTGGTTTGTTTGATGCCCTTCTCTGCTGTGCCATTCTTCACACACCTTTCTCTTATTAGACAGTAAGACGTACTTCCTCCAGGATTTTAGCACTCTCACATTTAAAATGGTGATGCACCATCTGAAGTATCTATGAGTATAGTACTACAACAGATGCCACAGTCAGACTACCTTTGGCACATCTCTCTGGCCACTTAAAATACAGTGAAAAGGAACCTACTGGTATGGCAAATGGAACCTCTTAAGTTCAACTCAAACTGAGTTTTGAGGCATGAGCTAAGCATTTAAATATGGAACTCTGGGTGTTTTATTAACAAAAACTCCATATTAATGTCTTCTGATCTTAACCAAATAGCGTCCTTACGGTACATTATATTCTTTGTCATCCCACTACTTTCTGTGCTTAACAACAGTCTAAATATTGTTGAGAGAGTATAATATTCCTCGTTGGTTAATGTCATTCAAATCTCAGGGTCAATTTAATAGAGATCTCTATATACCTTGGACAAAGCTCTCTTCATGTAGAATACCCACCAACTAATTATTACCTCAGCTATTGTACGTTGAGTGGAAGTGGAAGAAGCCAAAATGATACAATGAGAAATTCAGGCTTGTTATGCACAGTAGCACACACCTATAATTCCAGCACTGGGGAGGCTGAGGGTAGAGGAACATGAGTTCAAGATCAATGTGGGTTAAATACCTAGTTCCAGGCCAGCCTGGACTACCATTTGAGTATATCCTAAAAATGAAAGCCTTTTTTAAAAAAAGGAACCCCTTAAATCAAGTGTAAATCCACTTTTTGTGAAGTAATACTTTTGGCATAGCTATTTACAAGGATGGGTGAATCAGGCTCAAATTTCTTCAGTACTCCTCAGTGAGGCAAGGGAGATACTGGATTTAACTTCTCTGTTAATTACACGCCAGTCATGGTTTAATCCTTCCAATATTTCCATTGGCAGCCAGAACATTCTTTGTATGGCGGGAAGGTGCTGTCCCGTGCATTTTTAAATGTTTAACAGCATCCTTGGCTTCCACCTGATGCACCTATCTGCTCCCTAATCATGAAAACCAAGGAAGTCCTGCCAAACACCTGGGTGGGGAAAGCTGCCCTCAACTGAGGACCACAGTTTTGAATTCCCAAACACCCATCTGTGCACTCTTGGCTATCCTTATCTCCCCCCCACCCAACAAAAGCCTAACTCACAAATTTATGAACTTTCTTTCAAACCTATAAATTCACTTCAATAAATAGTTGTGAAAAGAAAGCAATAAGCAGGATAAGCAACTTGCTTCTAGGACAGCACGTAAAAGGTGCTCAAGAAACTCTGGTCCCTGCTCTTCCTTTTTGTCCTATCCAGGGACTTCATTTCCAAAGTAACCTCATGCATTTTAAATACAATACTATATTCAAAATAATGAAGCTAAAGAGCAAGGTTCCTTCTCCAGTCTCTCTCCATGGAAGAACTGCCATTCTTAATTTTTAGGAAGAACAGGTGAACTAAATAAAAGCTTAGCACCCTGAAGGTGCTTTTGACACCTCAAAGAATCCAGTTCCTCTAACAATGATGTCTAATAATAACAGCTTATATACCTCGCCGTGAGGGCTCAGCCTCCCACCCAAGTTTCTATGGTGATTCTCTTCTCTCTCGTTCTTTCAAACATTTTTTATAATGTCTTATGGGGGGAGAACGAGACTTCACAGCTTTTTATAATAAATTTTTCTTACTATGCTACAAAATTAAAATTTGGGGCTAGAAATTTTCTTGAATCCTAAATGGACAAAGGGGAAGAATTCAAGACCAAGTTTCAAAGTCTTTTATATTTTGTATGATCAGGGAAGATTAGAATTTGTTCAAGTTAAGGCAGAATTTAAGCACGCCGCATAATTGCAAAATCATAAGCAGAGTATTAATCACAGCTGAAACTTGACATATATTCTTCTATGTTCCTTGGGTATAACACATTCCAGTGATTAAAAATACATTCCATTTCCTCCAAGTGCAAATTCAATCTGGCAAACTGTATGACACCACCATAATGCTGCTGAAATTCTGAATCCAACCTGCTAAACATCCTGAAAGGCCCTTCTCCAATGAAAAGTTAAAATATGATGTGTCCTTTTCAGATGTGGAAATATCTTTAAATTATCTAAGAATTTCAAAGTAACCCCTTAATAAGCTGCTGAATATGAAGAGCATTGCAAATTCTCAATGTAATTTCTAATCTCCATATTTGTTATAAATACAAAATTTCCCTGCACTCCTGAGAAGGCTAAAGTGATCCACTGCAAGCAGGCAATAGCATAAACCCTTGCAAATCGTGGGCTGTATCTTTAAAAGGTGTCAAAGGAAAAGCAGATGAAATGCTGCAATCTCCACCCACTGTCACTTAAGACTTTCAGCCCACGCACAGAGCAGACCCAGCCAGCATCCTGCATCCACCCTTTCTTTCAAGCCCACTACATTAGACCATGGAAAGTCAGGATATGTAGTCGCAGCGGCTCCTGCTCTCGATCCAGCTGGCCTACCACGTGGTGTGGCCGTGACCTTAGTCACACTTCCCCCTGACATCCTGTGAGTGGGCTCAAGCTGGAGCCAGACCTTCCCACTGTGCAGCCCGCCCTGCTCCTGGAAATTACACACCCCCACTCCCTGAAACATTCCATTCTCGCTCACACCAACAGCGCTTCCTGCTCCCCACCCCTCCTGAACAACAGGTCTTTGAGTGTCATTCATTGCCCTGGGAACACCTTTAACCGTTTAGCAATTCGCCATTAAGGGACGCATTTCCAACTTCGATTTCCACAGACATTTGTTTCACTAAACTATTTTAACTATTAACACAATAATCACTTCTACACGAATTATAAGCACATTTAACATTCAGAATCCCAATCCTGGCACTGCAAAATTTGCACAACAAAGCCCTCTTCATTAAAGTAGCTCTTCATTTAGTAGAGAGGGGGCCTGCTGGATTCAGATTGACACAAGCATTATGATCCTTTTTGAAGTGAGACTAAAAGGACTTCAGAATGCTTTCACGTGTGTATAATAACACTTGGCTTTGAAAAGGTATTTTCTATTTTTTATTTTGGGGTACTGGAGATGGAACCCAGAGCCTTATGCATGTTAAGCAAGGGTACTATCACTGAGCTACATCCTTCATTTCATTAAACGTTAATGAGAAAGAAGAAAACCCTCTCAATTTATCATTAGTTGTAGAGTAAATTAAAAAGGAAGGTTTTGCTTCATGAACTGTACTAAAACCACCTTCCTCCTCAAAGATGTGGATCCTACAGGATGGTTTTTCAAGGGGATACACAAAGCTGGGGAGAACTTCCCTGAAGGGGTAGCCAATACACCATTATTAGGCCTCCTGCTATTCTGCACGTTCACAATCCGAAGTGGAGGTTGTGGTTCTACCCAGGATGGAGGCAGCACAAGCACTGTAGCTTTCTACAGCTCACAGCTAGAAAGTCCAGGGCACCTAGGCGAAGGCTTTACAAAGTAAACTGAGCAGTCAGACGAAGAAAGGTCAGAACTGAAACACCAGTCAACGTACACCAGGTTTTCCACTCCTTTATCTACCAGTGTGCCCTGCAAGGTGCTCAGTATCCGAGCAGAGAAAAGAAGCAGGAGCTGCCTCATAGCTCTGGCTGGAGCGGGAGGGAGGAACTCCCCCGTTCTTTCCTCTTCTGTCTGCTCTCTCAGGCCACAGTCCCACAGTAACCCTGCGGTAGAGACGACAGCCAGCACCAACTCGAGCCTGCAGGGCCAGACCTCCTAGGAGGGACAGCTTCCTTCTGGAGGTTCAGCAAAGGAGTGTTTCCGAGAAGGCAGAGCTGAACTCAATTGTACTTAAGTGTCTCTGCTGTCTAATGCTTGGTTACATGGTTGTGGACTAAGTTGTAAAAATACATGGCAGAGCAGAATAACTTTCTGCACAAATGCATAAAAGAAAAAGTTTCATAAACTGGAAAATACCAAAAAAAAAAAAATCACGAGGCTGGGGAGAAGCTTCTGAAAAGGTTCTGTAAGAGGCTGACAATTCCAGGCTTACCACCCACCCAGGTTTGCACATGTGGATTTCAGCCTAAGAAGCCCGCCACTGACTTTGAGAACTGAAGTGGTAAGGTCCACAGACAGGCCAGTGTGAGGCATAAGACATGGAAGAATATTAATAGCACTGGCCAAGGCTGACTTTCGGATCATTAAATGTGGCTGAACTTGCTCACATAGTCTAACCAAGTGAGCCGTCTGCTAAAGTAAAACTATTAGCATTTTCCACAAGATTTAAACAAAAACTAGAGTCTCATAAGACCATTCAAAATAATGCCAGGGATTTAGCTCAGTGGTTCTAGAGCCTGCCTCATAAGCACAAGGGTTCAAGTTCAATCCCCAATACAAAAAAAAAATTTCAAAATATCCTGGATAAAAATTTTTTTTTTTTAGTTTTTTTGAGATAAGGTCTCACTTTGTAGTTCAGACTGGCCACGAACTCGCAGTCATTCTCCTGCCTCTGCTTCCCTGGTGCTAGGATTACAGGCATGAGCCACCATGACCTGCTCCTAGATAGAATTGAAAAACATTCAGCATAGGAAAAGACAATCGCCAGATGCCAAGGCTAAAATGACACAAGCCTCAATTATCTGATAAAGACTTTAAAGAAGTGATTATAAAAATGCTCCAGCAGCTGATCAGAAGTAATCTTAAAATCTACACTGGAACAGAAAGCCCGAGCAAGGAAATGAAGATATAAAGCAGTGTGCTATTAGACATTTCAGAACTGAATTGTAGTAAGTCTTGGAAATTGACTAACTTGAACAACAATTTTTAAAAATTTAAAACAAAACTTTATGCAAAGATCTATGAGGAAAGGAGACCAAGAGATGAAAAACAGGGAAAAGGAGGGGAAGAAAAGAGGGCAAGGGAAAAAAAATTAAGACGTGCTGTGTAATACAATCATAATGTTCACGGACTAATAAAAAGTTAAAAAAAAACTGAAAAGCTTTAGAGGCACAGGAGACCATAAGCATGTCATTTGTGTCATGGAACGGAGAAGGAGAAGGTGCTAATAGTGTGCAGTTCAGGAAAAGATTTGACAAAATGACAAATGAAGACTGTAAATTCCACAAGCCGTGCAAACCTACGAATTCAAAAAAGCACAGTGTACTTCATGTAGGATAAATCCAAAGAAAACCATGTTGAAAATTAGAAATGAAGCAAACAACCTGAAAGCAGAGATAAAAATGACACACGGCCTACAGGAACGTATAAATTAAACAGCAGCCTGGCACTGGGGTACATGCTCATAAGCCCAACAGTTGGGAGGAGGAGGCAGAGGACTGCCGCGAGTTCACGTAGCTAGGTAGGGAGCACGGTCTCAAATAAGTACATAAATGTAAAGAAAAACAAAGAGGAGAAATTCAGATACCTCTAGGTTTCCCGCTAGAAGCCAGAGGGCAGAAAGAAGTAGCATGACATTTTTAAGTCCTCAAAGAAGAAAAGAACTGTAACAATGAATTCTATGCCAGAGAGCAGGTCCTCCAGAAATAAAGACAACATATTTGATTTTACAGTAAATTCAGAGTCTCTTCAAATTGATATTTCATGAGTGGACTGTAGAAACCTTATCACCAAATATAGGTTCCACTGTAAAGATTATTTTCCGTAATGTCACCATATGTTGGCAGAAGTATATGAAGAAATGCTCAATATCATTAGTCATTCGAGAGATGTAGATAAAAACAACACTGAGATGTCATCTAACTCCACGAAGAATGGCTGCCATGTCAGAATTAAACAGCAACAAATGTTGGCAAGGCTGTGGAGAAAAGGGAACCCTTCTCCACTGCTGGTGGGAATGTAGACTCGTACAACCTCTATGGAGATCAGTGTAGAGATTCCTCAAAAAACTAGGGTTGGAGGTCCCATTTGATCGAGCCATCGCTCTATTAGGTATATACACTAAATGGTTCATTTTACAGCGACATATGTTGTTTATAGAAGCTCAGTTTGTGTTTGCTAAGTCTTGGAAACAACCCAAATGTCCATCAACTGGATACTGGATAAAGAAGATGTGGTTCTTTTATAGAATGAAGTATTACTCTGCCATTAAAAATGTAAGACTGAGTCATTCGTACTCAAATGGATGTACCTTGAGGACGTCCTCATAAGCGAAACAAACAGGTCACAGATGTGTAAATATTATATCTTTTCTCTGGTATGAGAAAATGAAGTTGTAAATGAGTTGTAGTATGTATAGTTGATATTGTGAAGCAGAAAATATTTAAAAGAAAAGAGTGTAAGGGTAAATAACGAGGGGGAAACAGATGTGGTAATAATAAAGAAAAAAGAAAACAAAGATTGTGTATATAGGAGGTAGGGTAATGCAGGGTGGGAGGAAAAGGGAAAAAGTGAGAATCAAGTCATGTCATATTCTGGTACAAACTCTTAATGTTGAATGCGATTATCATAATGTACCAATAAATATAATTAAAAAAATAAACTGTAATTTCTGCAATGGGGGCCTACAAAAAGATAGCAAAAAAATACTCGGAGGGCAATTAAAATAAAACACTGGAAATTATGCAAGTAACTCCACAGAGGTCAGAGTAGAGGGAACAGGAACAATAATAATGAAACTAAAAGAAGGTACAAATCTCAAATATCAAGTTAAATTAAACTCAAATATTATAAAATACCAGAAAGGCAGAAACTAAGAGTGAATAAAAAATATGAACTACATGTACTGTAATAAAAACTAAATTAAAATATTTACCCAGGTGGGTTAAAGGGGTAGACCAGGACCTGGTGGTGCACACCTATAAAGCCAGCGCTCTGGGCGGCTAAGACAGGAAACTCTCAAGTTTGACCTCAGCCTGGGAAACTTAGCAAGAAAGACTCTGTCTCAAAACTTCAAAAAATAGCTGAGCTCGGGAAAGTAGCATACTGTGAAGTCCCTAGGTTCAACCCTAAAACAACAAAAAAAGGATACCATATAAACATTATTGGAAAGCTGTCTTGTCTATATTTGTACCGTGTCAAAGCAATTATCAAGTACGAAGAAAGCTATTAATAATAAAAAGGTCTGTTTGCCAAGACATGGTGATCTCAAATGGGTATGTGCTCAACAACAGGCCTTCAAAATACATAAAACAAGAAATGAGAGAATTCAAAAGAAGAAATAAAGTCACAGTTATATAGTTAGAGGCTTCAACAGTCCTTGCAGTCACACACAGAAATAGAAAACACCAAGGCTGGGCATGGTGCACACCTGAAATCCCAGCACTGAAGAGGATGTAGCAGGAAGACTGACTGCTTTGAGGATGAGGCCACGCTGGGCTACACAGCAAGTTCAAGGAAGCTTGAACTACACTGTGAGAGACCCTCTCTCAAAAAACCAAGCCAAACAAAAAACAGAAAATACCACAAACTAATTGAATCTAGCATTTACAAAACATTCTAACCAACAAAAGCAGAATAAGTCAATCTTTTAAAGCAAACATAAAACATTCATTGTTGGTGGGAGGTTAGACTCATACAACCTCTGTGGAGATCAGTGTGGAGATTCCTCAAAAAGCTAGGATTGGAGGTCCCATTTGACCCAGCCATTGCTCTGCTAGGTACACACACAAAAGAATTAAAAGATTCATATAACAGCAACATATGTGAACCCATGTTTATAGCAGTTCAGTTTGTGATTGCTAAATCCTGGAAACAACCCAAATGTCCCTCAACAGGAGACTAGATGAAGAAAGATGTGGTTCTTTTATAGAATGCAGTATTATTCTGCCATTCTTATCATTAAAAATGTAAGACTGAGTCCTTCATACTCAAATGGATGTACCTTGAGGATGTCCTCATAAGTGAAATAAATAGGTCACCATGTGTAAATATCTTATCTTTTCTCTGGTATGAGAAAATTAAGGTGTAAATCAGTTGTAGTATATATAGTTGATATTGTGAAATTGTAAATATTTAAAAGGAAAGAGGGTGTAGGGGTAAATAACTAGAGGAAAAAGTATATGATTATAATATTAAAAAGGAAGCAGTTTATGTATATAGGAGGTATGGGAGTTCAGGGTGGGTGAGGGAAGGGAAAAAATGAGAATTAAGTTGTGTCACATTCTGGTGCAAACTCTCAATGTTGAACACAATGATGATGTATATGCATAATGTACCAATAAAGATTTGAATTTAAAAAAACATTCACCATGATGTATCCTAAAGTACAAGCTTTAAATAAATTTACAAAAATTTGAAATAATGCAAGGCATGCTTTCATGTTATGAAATTAAGCTTGCAAATCAATAGATAAAAAGAAAAATATCCAAAGGTATAAAAATTACACATTTCTGACTTACGGATCAAAGAGAATGTTTCATGTACAAAATATTTTGAATGAAAAAACAAATGCAATATTTCAAAATGTGTATTTTGTAAACTAGTGCTTTTAGGGAAATTTATAACATTAAATGTTTATATTCAAAACAAATGGTCTCTAATCAATGAGCCACACCTACACTTGAAGAAACTAGCAACAAAGAGCAAAATTCAGTCCAAGCATAATATTAAGAACAGAGAGCAATGAAATGTAAAACAGAAAATGAGGAAGAAAATACTGAAACCAAAACTTGATTCTTTGAATATATCAATTAAACTGGCAAAACTCCTAGCATCTCTACATACAGAAATCTGATGACTAACACTGCTTGTTGAGTATTTCTATATTTGTCAAAAATCATGATTTTTTTTTTTAGTCATGATGCTGGCTTCACTCAATTGTCTGGAACATTTTCCCTCTTCTGGAAGAGACTATCTAAAATTTGGATTATTTTTTCCTTATTTAGAATTTTGCTAGTGAAACAATTTAGGTCTAAAAAATTCCTTTGTCATGAGGTTCCCAATTATTTTTATTAAGGGTTGTAGGTTTTCAAATTATCCACTTCATCTGAGTTGAGTTTTGGTTGGTTGTGTTTTATCAGAATTGAATCCTGTTTGATTCTTAAATTTGATTCAGTCACTCAATTCCCCTGGACTATCTTCCAAACTCTCAGAGGAAAGAGGTCTCAATTTTTTCTAGAAGCAATGGAGAGGGGTTTACAGAGTTCACAGAAGGTATTGATAAAGTATTATTTCAGGCTCCCAGCTTCAAAGACTGATCTGTCTGTCTGTGGTCATCACAGTCATTCAAATTCTTGTTACCTGGCCAGGATAGAAAATTTGAAATGTAGTATGAAATGGCACAGAAGTATGGAGTTGGAAATGGGGAAAGGGGGCGATGGGAGCAGAAACGGCAAAGGCCAGGGATTGCTCTCTACTTCTCTCCAGATAGAGCAACTACTTTCTGATCAACCACCTTAGGGGACACAACCTTCTGAGATTCTTCCATCTTCTATGTAGCAACTCTCCAGGCACAGTAAAGTGTGGGTGCATGTGGCTTCTGCCCACACATGACAAGTTTGTTTTAATTCTTCATTCCTTTGAAAGGGAATTCAGCTGCTACAGAAAAAGTCTGAAAAACACAGCTCTCTGATGTCCCAAAGGAGGTGACTTGGAATTCTGGCGTTTTCTCAGGAAAGCAATGGGCCAGCCATTCCTAACCCAAGGCAGGGTTATAAATTTCCCTAAAACACTTGTGTAGAGTCATAGGAGGCTTGGCAAAAAGCTATAGCATCTAACTGACTGGCTGCAATTCTTCCCCCATTTAGTCAGACACAAACTGAGACTCATAAAGCTGAAAGAAACCTCGTAAATCTCCCTCTCCATGCCCTTACTTCACAGTTGAGGAAACTGTGGTCAGATACAGGAAGTGACTGGTCAAAGGGTACATACCTTGTTGAGGCACAAATGGCTCAGGACTAAGTTGCAGGGTTCCAGCATACTGCAATTTACACTCAAAGACAAGCATGGGTAGGAAAGCTACTACGGTGTATGTGAGGCAATGTGCCAACAGTTCTGCTATTATGGAAGTTGAACTTTGGAAAATCCAAGTATTAAATGGAATTAATTAAAATGGAAATAAGAATTGGTTACTAAGGAGTATCAGAGAGCGTAAATACACACATTATCTTTCCAAGACACAGCTTACCACCAACCACTGTGTCCCTACCATCATGGCAATTCCAATGGGAAAGATTCACCTTGGAAAAATCAGGGCCCCATGACCTTTTGGTGACTAAATGAAATTTTATGATAATTGTTATGGCTTGTGTTTAGATGCCCCCCTAAAGCCTCATGGAGTCATAGGTGGGGTTTTTTCAGACATGGCTGGATCTAGAGTATACGACGATAGGATTAAGGGTGTAATTACTAAATTAGTCCAATAATTGATTTGACACCCACCCTAACCAGGTAGCTTAGGATAGAAAAGGGTCAAAAAAAGCTGTTCTTGTTGCCAGTAGCTTGTACCTTCTGCCTTCTTCCTGCCATGAACTGTTTCTGTTCTATGATACCCCTCCGCCATGTCACCCTGCCTTGCAGCCAGCTGACTAGGGACTGAAGCCTATACAAACTGTGAACGAAATAAACCTTCCTCCTTTAACTGTGGGTGTCGGGTATTTCATCTCAACAATGAGAAGAGTAAGTAAGACACTAATTAACTAGTCCATCCCTTGGAAAGTACTTTGCCCTATACCTACAACACGATCTCAGCCAGGTAGAGGAGAATGTCATATACATATATACATATACATACATATGTATATATGTATATATATGTATATATATATGTGTGTGTGTGTGTATATATATATATATATATATATATATATATATATATAGAGAGAGAGAGAGAGAGAGAGAGAAAGAAACTAGACCAAAGAAGAAAGACAAATAAGCAGTCTGAAAGAAGTAATGATTCTAGACATGGCCACTTTTGTTAGACCAACATGAAGGAACCACTGCAAAGTGACTCAAGCCAAACATAACCCAGTTTTTGCCAGGGAAAAAAGCCTGAAGCCAAGAAGGGCCTGGAACTGGCACAACATACTCCAGAGAGCAAAACCTCTGTAAACCAGGCAGTTCTGCACAGCAGAAGTAGATGAATCTAGAATTCTGTTTCATTACCATCACAGTAAAGAATGGACAGGATGAAATATGCAAAATATGCACAGATAAGGCTTCAGGTTTTATATCAGACTTTGCTATAAATAACACTTCTAATGGAAAACTTCTGTCAAGGTTTGCTAAGTTAATTCTTCTAGGAGAGCTTCCCTCCCAACTCCCATTCTCATGATGGGGAACATTTAGTGTTACCAATGTTCCTCTGTACTTTTAAGGAATAAACACATCAGTCTATGGCCATACCACTCTGAATGTGCCCAATCTCATCTGATCTCAGAAGCTAAGGAATAAACACATCAAGGAACCTGAAACTTGGGGTGCCAAGTATCTACCCTTTAAGTTTTTTAGATGCCAAGTTACCACATGGGAGGGCTTTTAAAAACAAGGTTCCAATCTATAGTGCAAAAACTGATTAACTCTGTTAAACCAAAGTTAGGGTCTGTTGACCATAATGATCAACATAAGAACAAAAATTTGGAATGAGCTTGCTAGAAGAAAAAGCAAAGTCAAGTCATCTATAAGATGGCTTAGATAGCTACAATACTAGACCAGTTCCTACATGCCACTAAACCACACTCCAAAGTGCTGTCAAACTGGGGTAAACTGACCTATCTGTCATGCTGGTACAAAAAAGCAGGAAATATTGTCAGGCCCTTGCCACCACAGTGAGTAGCATCCACAAGTAATGAAGCAAGCATGTGACCTGTGCTCCCTGCTCATTATTTCTTAACCTCTCAAGGTGCTCATCTTGGTTAAAAGCATAGAATTTAAGATTTTAAAATGGTTTTTATTTGTTTGCTTTCTTGTATATAGCCTTTAAATCACCTTTACTCTGAACAACTCTGACAGCACAGAGGTAATTTATCATCATCACAACAGGCTGCAAGACCTAAGCAGTAGCTACCACAAAAGCTTAATGGAGACACCACCTCCCCAATTATTAATAACAAATGGTTCAGGTTGACATTTTCCACAGGCCCTCAGAGATAGCTAAGTATCCTCAGAAGTGGCCTGCTACTTCAGTGGTTTAATGAGCCAGTGGAAAACTGACAACAATTAATCTTGGACTCCATGTTTCAATACCGCACTGGTGAAGAAAGGACATGATGAAATATGCACACATAAAGCTGCTAGTTTACCTCAGAACTTGATTAAAAATATATGTTCACTTCTGTATCCCCAGAAACTAGAATAGCATCTTAAATAGAATGAGACCTCCAAAAATAGATCTCTTAAATACATATGCCAGCTCATTATTACAAAAAAATTCTACAAAACTAAAATTGTATGTCTTGTTAAGTGTGGTGGCATGTACCTCCCAACTATTTGGGAAGCAGAAGCAGAAGGATCATTTGAGCCCAAGAGTTCAAGAGATCTTATCTCTTAAAATAACTAAAACACTTTCCTTAAAAAAAAATCTTTTTAAAATTTACATGATAGGGCCAGGGATATAGCTCAGTGGTTCCGGCGCCTGTCTTGCAAGTGCAAGGGCCCGGGTTCGATCCCCGGTAACCACATAACAATACTGGGTGTGGAGACTCACCCCAGCAGCAACCAGTACCACATACCACAGTGCCGGGCGTGGTGGCTCATGCCTGTAATCTCAGCACTCAGGAGGCAGAGGCAGGAGGATTGCTGTGATGTGAGTTTGAGGCTGAGCTCAGGGCCAGCCTGAACCACAAAAGCGAGACTCTGTCTCAAACCTCCAGCCCCCAAAAATTACATTATAGCCAGGTATGGTAGAGCACCCCATAATCCCAGCACTCTATCAAGCAGAGTTAGGAGGATCACCAGGTTCTAGCCCAGGGTAAGTGATACAGTAAGACAGTTTAAAGATTTCGAATTATTTTAAAGGCTAGAATGTAGATCTGTGCAAAGGTCCTGCCTGGGTTCAGTCCCCAGTATCACCGAAATGGACATTGATAAACAAATAGAAAAGGAGATGTCAAACCAAGGACTGTTTTGAGAAGATATGGGTTGGTGAGTTCAACAACTGAGGATATTGAATGTCTCGTATTGTTTACTAGCTATGCAATCTAAGGCAAATTACTTGAATGCCTTTCTCCTCCGCCCAGTGTCAAGGTGTGAACGAAAATATGGTAATACTGTTTCAGAGCCCGACATACAACAGATGTTCAGCCAACAAAGTGCACACTGAGAGAGATATGTCTGAGTTTTTTATTCTCCTTTGGTCTTAAACCTGGATATTTAGTAAAGACTTGTTATCACCCTGCTGTTTATTCCGAAAGGCGGGTCTTTTGCTCATTACAGAAATAGTTTACCACCTGAGATTTGTGCAGGGCTCCGAGGAGCTTTCTCTCCAAGTGATCTACTATTGTAACTCAAGTGTCTCTCCTGGGGTTAGTAGGAAGACAGCAGTTGCCTAGCCATGAGCACTCGGACCCTGGCCTTAGACTGTCCAGGAGCCCAGGTACTTGCAGACAAAGAGGCACTGAAAAGAAAGCAGTTGTCAAAAGATAGCAGAGAAGAAGGCCCAGTATGGGGACACCAACAAAGGATTAGTCAGCTCCAACTGGGATAATGAAGCATTCTGTATTTAACCAAGAAGTGGAGGGCCGAGGATTCTGCTCAGTGGTTCCGGGGCCTGTCTTGCAAACTCAAGGGCCCAGGATCCATCCCCGGTAACCACATACAATACTGGGTGTGGAGACTCACGCCCAGCAGCAACCAGTACCACATACCACAGTGCCGGGCATGGTGCTCACGCCTGTAATCCCAGCACTCGGGAGGCAGAGGCAGGAGGATTGCTGTGATGTGATTTGGAGGCTGAGTTCAGGGCCAGCCTGAACTACAAGGTAAGACCCTGTCTCAAAAAAAAAAAAAAAAAAAAGTGGAAAGCACTCTGGCAATGTCTTCTCCAAGCTATGACCTGACAAAATTCACCTAAATCTACATCTGAGGCCCTCCTTAACATACATAGGACATCAGCTGGTTATTTTGGCCAGATTCATAACACAATGACAGGTCACAATGCTGCTAAAATCCTCCATTTCAAAGGCCAGTATGTATACGATTCAGTTTATCTATTTAAAACAAGAAGAGAGGGATGGACTCGTCTAAGTCTAAAACACTACACTTCTGAAAACCGAAGTCAGTTACTTCCCTCCAGGGTAGTTACTTCATTACCAAATATGCCATATTTTGAATATGTGGTTCCTGCGAAAGCTATGAAGGCAAGAATTTTAAGAATAACAAAAGTTAATATGAGCTTAGAGGAAAATTTTCTAGATACCTGGTTTGCTCTAAAATAAGATAGCCCACTGTAATACCCACCCCTCCTCTCCTTCCAATTAAATTTCCTTAACTACATCGCCCAGATGCTGCAGCTCATCTGAAGACAGATAAATCCACTTACAGGCTGGGAACACACATGCTAAATATATGGTTGTAATAATCACAAAGGATGAGCACAGCATCGAGTCAATAGCTTCACACAGTGGCTGGTGGGAAAACTACCTCTGGCCCAGTGCCACAGACTAATCGACAGCCCCGCTCAGCCTATGGGGAGGAGGGTAAGAGGTTGCCAACCTGAGGCTTAATAGAATGCTGTGATTTAGTGTTGATGATGGGTAAATCGCATGTATCTTGATATGCAAATTATGATCAAGTTAACATACCATCACATATCCCATTCTGTAACACTCTTAAATAACAAAGGGAGAAAGGCTGGGGAAATCAAGCAGAGCTCAACACTGGCCTACTTTAAAAGCACGGTCTAACCACAATGCACTTAAAAACAGATTTTGCAACAACCCTAATTCACAGAAAACCTCAGTATTTACTAAATACTGTACAAACTCTTCCCCTAGACCTTAAACTTAATATTATATGCTCTGGACACCCAAGGTAACTATAGAATATCTACCGTTTATTAAGTGCTATGAACTGTAGGGTACATAAAGGCAGCGATTCACTTACATAATGTACAGGTTCAAAAACACAGTAAATGTTCAATAGAGGAAGCAGTGTAGGTTGTTACAGTAACCTTGTTGTACAATCACTTGAATTTTCATTTTGCAGTGATTAAAGCCCATTTTTAAAGACTGGAGAGTTATTACTATAACCAGAGGTTGACAAAACATCTCCAGAGTTGACAAAAGAAAATTAATTAGGAATCAAAGTTTGTACTAATGTACCAAGTGCCTGCAAAATGAAGCTTCATCTCTCAGTATTTCTCTTAGAATTTCATTTCTTACTTCAACTCATCTGAGGACGTTAACACTGTGCCAAACATGTCTAATTTGTACTGTTTTTAAAAGAGTTGTCCTAAAAAGCATGAAGCAATTTTAATTAAAAGCAATTTCACAAAGAACTAATAAAACATTTCCCACTTACTGTGAGAGGAGAAATACACAAAAGGAGCCAAAATGTTACTAAAATTGCTTAACAATAAATTTAAGCTATCAAGTTAGATGAAGTTCATGAAAAATAATCATAGCCCTTCTAAATATTAACATAAAAATGATCTCTTAAGAATCCAGTCTCCAATAAACATACACATATAAAGTTCTAGAAATATACATCTGAATAGGCAAATTCTTTATTTCTTCCATTTCCTTAGGCGTGTGTTCACACTGCACTCACCACTCAGTTCCAGAGATGTAATATGACCTAGTACATCATGTAAAGGGCTTCACTTGGGAAGCCTCAGAGGCCTGAGAAATGCTTACTTCTTGTGTTCTAGAGGAGGCCACATTTATAGTTAGCAATTTTGTAAGATGTACTTTGCATGCTTCTCACGTGATCAAGACAGTGGCAGGGCGGGCCGGGGAGTTAGCTCAGTGGTTCCGGCACCTGTCTTGCAAGTGCAAGGGCCCGGGTTCGACTCCCCGGTAACCACATAACAATACTGGGTGTGGAGACTCACACCCAGCAGCAACCAGTACCACATACCACAGTGCCGGGCGTGGTGGCTCACGCCTGTAATCCCAGCACTCGGGAGGCAGAGGCAGGAGGATTGTGATGTGAGTTTGAGGCTGAGCTGAGGGCAAGCCTGAACCACAAAGCGAAACCCTGTCTCAAAAAAACCTAAAAAAAAAAAAAAAAGACAGTGGCAAGGTCACCCCTGATGTGAGGAGCAACAGCAGAATGCTCACTTGTGCAGAAACCGACAGGCATCAGTCCTTCCTCTTCAGTTATCCCTCTCCCCAAGGCTTCAGTTAAGTTTCAAGTGATCTTATCCGAAAGGAGTAATAGCTGACAGTCACAAAAATACATGACTAGCCACTACTCATGAATTTACTTCTGTCAGCAAAGAGGGTGAACACATGATGGAAGAAAATTAAAGCCCTCTGTGGCCCAGGTGGGTTGCCTGGGTGGCAAGGAAATGGAAGGAAACAGGTAGGTGAGTGTTCCTAACAGATGAAAGTTCTATTATTTCCCTAGGCTGCTTGCAAGGTAAAACTCTATTTTAATGTTTGTTTTCACATTCAAATAACTCAACCTATGCATGGATGTAAAAACAAGTCAAAATGAACTAAGAAAAAGAAAACAGGAAGGGCTACTTACACAATATATAGAAAAGCAACACATTTGTATTTCTCACTTAAGAAAAGCATCCTGGGGAAGCAGAAATGATAGCTTCCAAAAGCAGCCCACCTCTGCGGCTTGGCGACTTCATGGACTAGTCATACCTCAAAGGCCCGTTGGCATCTTGGAGCCAGGCCACATCCACCCTTTCCCCATGGCAACATCAACCTGATGGTGAGCGTGCTACAGAAGTGGTGTCTCCTGGCCAATGCCTGCCCTGAGTCATCCTTACTGAGAGGCAGTTGCATTTAGATCCACAACAACTGGAGTCAATCTGGGAAAGGTAGATGTGAAACAGCAGTGATAAAAGGAAACAACCTCTGGAAATTTTTTTGTTTTGCTGCTTCTGGTACCCCACAGTTCACAGTGCTCATTACATTCAGGAGACTTACACAGTGCAAAATGCAATTCTCAAGGGAATAAATCTATAAACTAGTGTAATAACCCTCAGCCTGTGTTTCTCTCGTTTTGTTGTAATCTTTAAAATACAAGCTATTACCTGGGGGCAACAAAACTTTCAAGTTGTTTAAGGACCAAAACTCCT
>PVIR01006542.1:50455-65775 GCA_004026965.1 Petromus typicus
CATAACAATACTGGGTGTGGAGACCCACACCCAGCAGCAACCAGTACCACATACCACAGTGCCGGGCGTGGTGGCTCACGCCTGTAATCCCAGCACTCGGGAGGCAGAGGCAGGAGGATTGTGATGTGAGTTTGAGGCTGAGCTCAGGGCCAGCCTGAACCACAAAGCGAGACCCTGTCTCAAAAAACCTTAAAAAAAACAAAACAAAACAAAACAAAAAAACTCCTATATATTTTTAAAATAATTTGTTGATACAAGTAATTATTTCAGGCACCTAGCAAAAAGTTCAGAATTTATAAAATGAATGGTCAAAATTATTACTCAGAAGTTAGATATGCACAGTGTTTAAAGGCAGCAAACATTCTGAGAGCATCTGAAAGCATTCATTGGCATAAAGAGATTGATTTTAAAAAATAGTGTAATTTTTAGAAGACTTGTCTTCCATTTTAAAATTTCAGTTACTGTCAGAGTAAAAGAATGCTGGCAAAATGGGGTTTTCTTTTCAACTGCTTTACAATTTGTCAGCCTTTTTTTCTACCTGCCAGTGGGTAGGAGGCTGCCGTCTGAAAGGCACTTAAAACTCATAAAAAAAAACACATAAAAAACACATAAAACTCCCCTATGGCTCAATTTTCCTTTAAAGTAACATGAGCAAATTGTCAAAGATTAGCTCCTGCTTCTTAACTTTTCCGAACAAGTAAAACTTACAAAGCACTTTGCAAATATTTTTTAAAAGTTATTTTAGGGCCAGGGATTTAGCTCAGTGGTTTCAGCGCCTGTTTTGCAAGCGCAAGGACCGCGTTCGATCCCCGGTTAACCACATGTAATACTGAGTGTGGAGACTCATGCCCAGCAGCAACCAGTACCACATACCACAATGCCTATCATGGTGGCTCACGCCTGTAATCCCAGCACTCGGGAGGCAGAGGTAGGAGGATTGCTGTGATGTGAGTTTGAGGCTGAGTTCAGGGCCAGCCTGAACCACAAAGCGAGGCCCTGTCTCAAAACAAAAAAGTTATTTTAAAAGATAATAGAGGTGTGGAGACAGGATAAATATTTCTAGATAAAAATTCTCATTTCATAACTATTTCTTAATTTTCTGAG
This sequence comes from Petromus typicus, assembly GCA_004026965.1. Taxonomy (NCBI): domain Eukaryota; kingdom Metazoa; phylum Chordata; class Mammalia; order Rodentia; family Petromuridae; genus Petromus; species Petromus typicus. The sequence continues at coordinate 51,560 of PVIR01006542.1, forward strand.
TCTCCTGTATTTTCAAGTGTACTTCATAACAGCCACAGTCCCCAGAGAAGCATTTTAGTAAACACTCTTTGAACTGAGGAAGAACTGTCTCAGATCTGGAGCCTAAAGAGACATGACTAAAAACACTGTGGGATCCTGGAAAAGAAAAAGGACCTCAGTGGAAAAATTTGGGAAATCTGAACAAGGTCTTGAGACTGATTAGCACCTTCATACTAATATTCATGTCCTGATGATCAGTACATACACTGTTAATGCAGGAAGCTCACCAAATGGAATATACGAACCTTACTATTTTTCGACTCTTTTGCAAATATAAAATCAGTTAAAAGTGAAAAGTTTTAAGATATGTCACACTTTGTATAAGAACGAAAACGTGAAGGCTAGGGATGTAGATCAGTGGCACGCCGCCTGCCTGACAGGTGTAAGGCTCTGAGTTCAATTCCTGATACTGAAAAGAAAAAAAGAAAAAAAAAAAAAAAAAAAAAAAAAAAAAAAAAAAAAAAAAAAAAAAAAAAAAAAAAAAAAACCAGAAAGGAAAAAGTATGTGCTGCGGTACACACTAGTGAAATGATTCCACTAGATGGCACTGTTTAGTGATCAGATACCTCTTTACATTATTACCTCATTCATTACCTAAGAGAACTTTTCCCATGAGATTTTAGAGCTCCAAAGGGCATCATTTCTTTGTATAATAGACCTTATGATTTCATTCTCAATGTATAAAATACTGCTGGCCTTACTTTCTTGAAATGTCATCTTTCAAGACTCCAGTTTCACGTTATCATTCCAGAATGCTGAGATTTGTGAATCCAGTCACTCAACACATTTACTAAACCTTTACCTTGTACACTGGAGAGTGGTATAGAGTTCCTACAATCTGGAGGAAATCGTTCTCCATAGTGCCAATCAGTAGAAAACCTTCCCATCTTCCTACAAACTTGAAAGCTACACACAATCCAAGTAGCAACGTTGAGTAACGAGCACTTAAATGGATTTAGTGTTGTTTTCCTGACTTTGATGATGCCGGACACACATTCATCTCTACTGCTCAAACAAATGGCTGGTGTTCTGTAATAACTTCTAGATTTTTTTTCTGTCAAATCTAAAAACCCAGGTTCTTTTTAAAGTTAAAACCAAATAGCTAAGAATCTACCAGTCTTTGGCTTCCACTCTCCCAGTGTGTTTATCTATAACATTTCTTGGTCATCCTTTCAATAACCTCCTTAAAAAGACATTTCTGCCATCCATACTCCTTGATCACCACTGCTCTCTGCTAATAAAATGTAATAAATTCACATCATTTCACTCAATACTCAAATTTCATTTAGGAAACTATATAAATAAAGACTGCTAATGTAAATGTAAAACAGTAACAACAACAAAAACCAACAGAACCTATTCAGGGTGTGTGTGCATCAAAATGAAAACAGAACCACACTGTTACTAATTTATTTCCAAAGTTCTAAACTTCAATAAGATTAGAAAATGCTCAGGGCCGGGGATTTGGCTCAGTGGTTCTGGCACCTGTCTTGCAAGCACAAGGACCCGGGTTCAATCCCCAGTAACCACATAACAATACTGGGCGTGGAGACTCACTCCCAGCAGCAATCAATACCACATACCACAGTGCTGGGCGTGGTGGCTCACGCCTGTAATCCCAGCACTTGGGAGGCAGAGGCAGGAGGATTGCTGTGATGTGAGTTTAAGGCTGAGCTCAGGGCCAGCTTGAACCACAAAGCGAGACTCTGTCTCAAAAAAGCTAAAAAAAAAAAAAAAAAAAAATTAGAAAATGCTCGTTCCCCGGATATTATAGAATAAGCACTTATAGTACTTCACGATAAACTGGAAACAGTGATTCTGACTAAGAGATATTCAGAATATCTGGCCCTACCCAAACCAGAAGACATAAAAACAGGAGATACTCTCAATTTGGATACAGTGTCATGTTCAAGGCCTGAGGCAACTCTTAAACCAAAGGCCCATAAAAATCTCTCTCTGCATTCATTTATCATTCTCATATACCAGCAAAACCTCTGAACAGTACAATACAATCACCAAAGTGGATTTTGAAAAGTATTTCCTTTCAAAAACAATTTCCTCTAATTGAAAGCAAAATTCTTAGATGAAACTTTTCCTAAATGCAACACCAAGCTCTATGGTTCCTCTGGAACTCTAAAGTGCATCTTAATTTACCACCAATTGTGGAGGAATGGTATTAAGCCGGTCTGTTCTAAGCACCTCTACCTCTGAATAGGTCTGTTAAATTCAAGACAAAATTTCTTTTTTTTTTTTAGGTTTTTTGAGACAGGGTCTCGCTTTGTGGTTCAGGCTGGCCCTGAGCTCAGCCTCAAATTCACATCACAATCCTCCTGCCTCTGCCTCCCAAGTGCTGGGATTACAGGTGTGAGCCACCACGCCCGGCACTGTGGTATGTGGTACTGGTTGCTGCTGGGTGTGGGTCTCCACACCCAGTATTGTTATGTGGTTACCGGGGAATTGAACCCGGGCCCTTGCGCTTGCAAGACAGGCGCCAGAACCACTGAGCTAACTCCCCGGCCCCTCAAGACAAAATTTCTTAAATGACCTGAAACCTTCAGAACAAAAGTGAACTTTCTCATGTTGAAACTGAAATTAAACATAGGGAAACATGAATATGTTTTCATAAGAATTTCAACTCATTATTTCTGAACCATTATATTTCTTTTAAATCCAAACTATCAACTTTCCTGAGAACTCAAATTTATTTACATGAATATTCTGTCCAATTCAAAAGACTTTCAGATAAGGTATCATCACCAAAAAAAACCCAAGGTTTTTGCCTTCCTTATTGATGCTATTCAAACTCATATAGTTTGAGATATTGTACTTTCTAATACTCAAACTGGAAACTATCCAGATTAAAATGACTGTCTCTTAATAACATAACTGTATGTAAAAATTTCGAGACTGACTCTAGTTTCTGAAATAGTAATAATGAGAAAACAAAACTGAAGGAAAAGGACAATAAAAAATGAATTCAATTAAAAATTTCAGATAAAAATTAAATATCCAATCATGTCCTCCTTGGTTTATAAGTGGGTTTGCTATCTTTTTAAAGAAAAAAATCATTAAAAATGTCATACTATTCAAGACACAGATGAATCCATCTTTAATGTATGATGCATGATCTTATTTTTTTGAACAAAATTTTAAGTACCTGCTAGAGCCTACCTGGATATTCTTAGGAGTTTGGGTCTAAAGGACACCAGAAGAGTAGAGACTCTATCAATAAAATCTAGACATATACTATGCTGGCAAAGGCAGGAAATCCCCTTAAACTCACCTAGGATCAAGTGAAGTCATTAAAAAGGAATTTCAGGGAAAATAATGAATGCTCAAAAATATTTTCAACAAAAAAGGAAATGAACACTCAGGTAAATGAAAATTCCACAAGAGACCAATTACCCTGTCCGTGCATTTGAGTCAGTTCATTTGTAGGTTATATTCCTTCATTTAAAAGATATGGTACATACATGTTTATAAAAAGGATAGTTGGCCAGTTCTTATATTTCTACACCATGGCAAGAAAAAAATATCCTAAGATGATACAAACCTTTTGTGTTTTCCAGGTCACCAACATCACTACTACCACTGTTTTTTTAAGCAATTACATCTATAATACTGCTTCAATGCAAAAGCAGTAATGCAAAAAGCAAGCTCCTCTGTCAAGAATTCCTCCTAGGAAGCAAGTACAAAAGGAGCCACACTAACAAAGAGCTCTAAAGGAGACAAAACGGGGAGGGGAGTTTACTTCCAAATTTCCCCAAAGGGATCCTTACTTATAACCAACATCTCATCTGCCTTCTGTACTTAAGCAACCTTTAAATAGCATTCCTGCTACTTATATATCTCTTCTAAATTCACTATTGTTACTCATTATGAGTTCACTGATATTAGTCAGCACAAGTTGGTTAGTCACCGTATTTTTTAAACCACTAACCACCCACCCCTTTCTAGTTTTCCTTTCCCTCCTGGTATTTTGCAACTGTTGAGATGAGTAACTGTACCCAAAAAATGTTACTGGAGGTTTTTTTGTATGTTTTTGGTCTAAACATCAACCACATCTTCATTAATAAAATGAATGCTGGGGGCCGGGGAGTTAGCTCAGTGGTTCCGGCGCCTGTCTTGCAAGCGCAAGGGCCTGGGTTCGATTTCCTGGTAACCACATACAATACTGGGTGTGGAGAATCACGCCCAGCAGCAACCAGTACCACATACCACAGTGCCGGGCGTGGTGGCTCACACCTGTAATCCCAGCACTCAGGAGGCAGAGGCCGGAGGATTGCTGTGATGTGAGTTTGAGGCTGAGCTCAGGGCCAGCCTGAACCACAAAAGGAGACCCTGTCTCAAAAAACCTAAAAAATAAATAAATAAATAAAATAAAATAAAATGAATGCTAATTTTCATGATCACATTGTTTTTACTAATAAGAGGAGACCCCTGCAATTTAGAATGTTAGCTTTGGTTTAACACTTTTATTCTGCATGTTTTATTCAAACATTATTTCTCTTAGCTCATTTAGAATAGGTCACATAGTCAACTTCTTTTTATTCCTTTATTCAAATAATAAATGGCTAAATGGGTCCTAGTATTTGTGTTGACAAAAAGGCTAGTGGAGGATTTCTGTCAATCACAGGTAAGGAATGGAAACTGATCCAAGACACAGACCTCACTGGTCTTCAAAATTATGTCCTATTACAGTCTGCCAAAATCAGTTCCAAGACTTTAGCAACATCTACCATCCCTAGAACCTACCTGCTGACTGAAAGCAAAGGCCTGTTTGTGGGGGAGCTTGAAAGTTCTCCTTCCGCTCTGTCCACCCACCTCCCACCATTTGAAAGGACATAATCCACAGAAGCAGAAGTGGAAATAAAAATTGTCCTCATCACCGTAGCTGCCAGCCACTCCCCTGCTCTTGGACCCACACTGCATTTAAATCTTCATCCTCTCTGAACCATGTACCTACATATTTGCTTCCTAAGGAAGCTGTGTATCTTCAGTGGAGTCTGTCCTTAAAGTTTGTTGCTGTAATCACAGCACCCGGCATTTGGAGACACACACTAATTATGTGCCAGGGCAACTCTCCATTTCCCCTCTTTTTAAAGCAGGAAGTCACTGAGATCCAGAACAAATTTTTCTATCACATTTCTGGTTTCTTTTCCATCACTGAAGTAGTCTGATAAAGCAGTGGTGGAACAATTAAGGCAAATAATTCAATTAAGGACTTCCCTGTAAGCCCCTAATAAATTTAAAAGTCAACATCTATATCCTCTCATTTTATTACCGATCAAGGCATGTGTTCTTTGTAATACTAAAATAATCTGCCTTTTCACTGAGACATCACTACTGTATCAATTCTGTATGAAGAAGTATCACCATGAATTGCTATGAAATTGCCTCTCTGGCTTTACATGATGGCCATATTGAATCAAGGGAAAGTTTTGGCTTATTAAGAAATACTGCATGACAAGACTATTTCTCCTTTCTTAGAAAAAATAAAAGTGGAAGACAGGGCCAGATGTGACTATCAAAAGCTTAGTTTAACTAGCCCTTCATATGTGGATCCTGGAAAAACCTCAACTCATTAAATGTTAAAGACTTTCACAGATTTGGGGGGTGAAGGCAAAGGCTGGAGCAAGAGAAGGAGCCTCATGTTAACAGTCTCTCCGACTCACCAGTAACACCCTAGCAGTCCCAACTACCTGAAGTAATTTATAAAAATTATTTAACGGAGAAGAAACTGCTTTGCAAAAAGGAAAAAATTAAGTTTGGCTTTGTAAATACTGCCAGAATGATAAAAACATACCAGTTCCAAACCACACAATGTTCACTGAAGATTTGTGCTCTCCCATGTACGTCAATTTTATTTTGAAAGAAAAGTTCTACAGTACCTACTGAACATATAATAATGCAAGAGCATTTAGAAATAATTACGTATATATTTTTGCTGCTGGAGACTAAAGCTATGGTCTTGAACAGTACACTCTATCACTGAGATGTATAGTCCTAATATGTATAGTCCTAATATGGGAAAGTATTTTTTTTTGTTTTATTATTATCTTTATTGGTACATTAAATATACACATCATGATTGCACTCCATAATGGAGATTTGTACCAGTATAAGACAACTTAATTCTCATTTTTTCCCATAACCCTACCCACTCTACCACCCCCCCCCATATACATAAAATTTGTTTCCTTACTTTTTTGGTACAATCTCAACATTGTCCCCTTTCACCTTATTTTACATTGAGCATTTTCTATTTCACAATATATAACATACAATGCTAGGACTCATTACATCTTTATTTTCTCACACCAGAGAAAAGATGCGATATGTACCTATCTGTGCCCTATTTGGGAAAGTATTTTTTAATGTATCAGAAATAAGACAAAGTAATGGTTAGACAGGCAAAGTGACGTATGATTTTTTTAAAAGTATATTAAAATGCTAGCCATCTACGTGGTGGGTGCTTTTATGTTCACTGTAAAATTCATTTAATTTTACTGCATACTTGAAAATTTTCATGAAAGGGGAGGACAACAACAGTGGAAACTAATTTTTAAAACCATACAGACAAAAAAAAAAAAGGATTTCATTTAAAAAGACAGAAACAAAAGAAACAAAACAAACTCTTTAAAGAATTTCTTCTGTCTTCCAAAGCAGCATCACCAAACAGGGAGCTCATGGCTTTCTGCCATCTTGGGGGAAGATCCATCTTGGCTCTCACCTGATAATCAGCTGACTGCATTGCCAGTTGGCAGGGCCTGAGTGTGCACATCTTCCCCGACATTATGTCAAGTGAGAGAGGCCCAAACCAGCTGCCACTGCCACAGAATGGCGTACCTGGTTTGCCTCAATCTCACTCCATGTCCCATGACAGAAGCGTTCAAGGAGCCACATTCTACAGCCAGTAACTATTTCCCTGGGCCTTTCTGGTGCGTTTGTCAGCACTGGATTCTTCTCAAAGCTTTTCTTCCTCCTCCCACTTACTAGCTTTCTTACGAGGATGTCAAAAAAACAAGCAGAAGAAGGCGTTACCCTATCCCCAAGCCGAGGTGTGTGTGTGTGTGGGGGGGTCCTTGGGGCTGGCGTGGAGACCACAGGGCATGCAAACTCAGTAATCTTCAGAGCACAGAAAAATAGGGACTCTCACCCACTATTGCTCCTCATGCTTATCCCTAAATTAAAAAGAGACAGGGAAGAAAGGCTTGTTCTTACAGCTTGTCCCTATAAGACTGATAGTGGCTGACACCGCGGCACCTGTGAGGACAAGCACCCCAACCCCTAAGCGAACCCAGCCTTTGTCTGCCTCAGAATTTTGCACACAGGGAACAATAAAAGTCAAGAAAAAGTGAAGTACCACTGGGTGATTCTGATTCTTCTTCATCACATGTTCTTTCAAGTTCAATTTTTTTTTTTTTTTTTTTTTTTTTTAGACAGGGTCTCACTTTGTGGTTCAGGCTGGCCCTGAGCTCAGCCTCAAACTCACATCACTGCAGTCCTCCTGCCTCTGCCTCCCGAGTGCTGGGATGACAGGCGTGAGCCACCACACCCGGCACTGTGGTATGTGGTACTGGTTGCTGCTGGGGTGAGTCTCCAAGCCCAGTATTGTTATGTGGCTACCGGGGATCGAACCTGGGTCCTTGCGCTTGCAAGACAGACACCGGAACAACTGAGCTATATTCTCGGCCCCTTCAAGTTCAATTTTTGTCCTTGGGTCCTTTGGCAACACTCCTTAGACTAAAACCACACCACAGAGCACACTACGGGAAGGGTTTTGCTTGATCTAGGGGTGTTTCAACTACAGGTTGGTGCTGAAATCCACATAGAGAATGAATGATCTGTGAGAAAACCCCACAGAGTCCAGTGGGAAAACCCATTACTAACCCTAATGATCTCATAGGTCATCCTTCCTTTCACAGCTGGGAGAGCCTCATTCTTGCCCTGTTGCTTTTCTTTCTCTAGAGGTTCTAGGGAAGCCCAGACAACTTCAGGAGAAAATGCCATGGGTTATCATACTTTCCCCTGAGCACTTGAGCACAGATCTTGTCTGCCCCTCCAAAGGGACAGTCTAAAGGAATATAATATTTTTTTGGAGTATAATTTTAAGAGGGCATCGCACTGGATGTATGGGAAGGGGGGCACTGGGGCAGTATAAACTGAAATAATTCGTACTAAAATTACACTTGAGGAAAGTCCGTGTTTTGCAAGTATGAAAGTCTGATATTAAGTCTCCACAAAATTCCATTCTTACCACAGGTGACTTCAATTTGATTTGTCTATGTTCTCTATGATTTCACTGCTTTATTTCCTAAGAAAAGACTTAAGGAGAACACTTGAGAAAAAGACACCATCTTCATAAATGAAACATGGCACACATACACAGTGGAATAGTACTTAGCTCACTTAGAAAGGAAATCTTGTCATTCATGACAAGATGGATGAATGTGGAGGATACGATCCAGGTGAAATAAGACAGATATGAAAATGACAAATATCGCATGACTCCACTCATAAGACACCAAAGCAGTCAAACCTACAGAAACAGAAGGTGGAACAGTGGTTCCTGGGGGCTGATGAGAAGTGGAAGGGCAGTTTTTCAGTTCTGCAAGACAAAAACGTTCTAGAGACCTATAGCATAACATGAATATAGGTAACATTACCACACTGTACTTAAAAATGCTTAAAGATGGTAAATTTTATGTGTTGTGTCTTTTGCCACAGTAAAAAAGTATCATTTTCAATCTACATTTTGGATATTCTAAATCTCCAATTCAGAATTTTGACATCTGAAAATAAAACAAGAATTTGGGGGATTTTTCCTTTCAAAAAGGAAAACCCAAAAGTTAAATTGCTTTGAGGACTAAAAATAATAATAAAAAAAAAGATTATAAAGCATTTGAAACCATTGCTTGGGACAAACTTTGTCATTTCAAGCATGCATGACATTTTCATAGTAGGAAGGATTCTGACATTCTTCTCAAATGGTATGCGTGGTATGCTGAATTGGCTTCTAAATCAAACGAGCCTGCTGATATGTAGCCCTTTAGCAAAAGAAGAATATATCACAAGACAGTCTTGGAGACTGAACACTGTGCCTATTATAACAAAGGCAGCAAAATGAATCATTCACGCATAGAGGATGGAAGTACACAAGCATTACAAGCTACTGTCCGATAATGGTTCCCACACTGGTTCCCTGTCTTTACTTTCTCATTACTCTCCACACCGATCCGCCACCTGTTCCTCTGAAAAGTCAAACTTACTCTAAGAAGTAAATGAATTTAAGCCTAAGACTATTTCTCCTGTAAAAGACATGTGATGAACATTTCTACATCTTGGCCTTACAGATTAAGAAACAAGGACTGTATAACTGAATTTCCCAAGAGTTCACAATGCCTTTTTTGGGGGATCTATGATTCAGAAAAAGTCCTATTCACATTTTACCAGACACATCGTTCAGGTATGTGAAATCATGAAGGAGATGGGAAACACATTTGCTTAGTTTCCCCATGATTTGCATACTCCTTCATAAATTTTTGAAAAGCCACGCAAAACAGCGAGTTTCTGAAACCCATCAGAATAAGCTATGGTTTTTCTTGCTTTTAGGCCACCTCAGTGAATTCATACCTAGTGACATAACCACAGCCAAGAGTCACTGCTCCAGAGGCACAGAGTGTAAGCCTACAGGCCTTTGTCCTGGAGAACCTCAGTGACCTCCAAGGCCACAGAAGGTACATGCCCAGGTACTTACTGGCAAGAATCTCAGAATAAAGGACAAAGAGATTAAACAGTACAAAAGGCCCAAACACAAATCAGCAATTCTCCGAAGTCCCCAAATTCACATACTGCAAGGCAGAGAGCAGGGGCTTCAGAGAAGATCCACGCAAGACCTAACCCTGCCCTCTTCATCTCTCTACATTCAAACGCCTTTGCCTTGCATCCTTCCAAGCTACCAGTGAGCTACTAACAGAGAGTTCGACCTTCTGTTCCTTTAGGAACGTCACTGTATTAACAGGAAACACCAAAGATCTATCATCTAGATCAAAGTGCCAAGCAAGAATATAGCTCTGTGGCAGAGCACTGCTGAGCATGCGCAGCGCCCTGGGTTCCACCCAGCACAAAAGCAGAACAGCGGGAGGAGAGGAAGGAGAAGGAAGAGAAGAAGAAGGTAGAGAGGGAGGGGAGGGGAGGGTAGAGAAGGAGAAGTGTTGGAAGGAGCAATGGAGACTCCTGGTTGCCAGAAAGGACTGTCCCCGATGGCCAAAGCCTGTCCCTCCTACCTCATGAACAGCACCAACTTCCTAACAGGAGCCGTAGTGCCCATCACTTCTCACAAGGTGAGCCAAAGGGTGACCTGACAAGGCATCTGGGATCCTCGACAGCAAGGCCTTCTCAAACCAGCCATCTCACAACTCTGTCTAAATAAAGAAACACAGGAGTGTATTCAGAAACTCAGAATGATCTGGTCCTGCTGGCTTCCTAGTGACCTGACACCAATACAGGGGCTCGCTATAAACAGTTCCACAATTAGAATCAGCACCTGTGCCTAGAAGCTGTAGAAAAAGAGAACACTTTGATTGTACGTCCTTTGGGACATTATTTAGATCTAAGTGATCTGGAAGAAGCACACTGCGCACATAAAATACCTGGGAGAATTAGGGACAATTTATACTATTCATAGCCAGCACTCCCTATACAAGGAAAAAGTCCTGTGTAAAAGGTGAGCGATGCCAACAATTCTCATTATTGTGAAAGTTCACACAAATCACCTTAGGTCTCCTCACTGACAACTTGGAGAATTCATAGATAAGCTGGGGGGTGGGGAGTGACTTATGTTCCTTTATGAAAAATGTTTAAGTACTAAAAATTAATAGGTAAAGTTGTATTTATCATGTGTTTGGACACACATACTGCAGAATAGTTCACCTAATTAACAAAAAAATGTTACTTCACATAATAATCATTTTTTGTGGGGATAACAACATCCATCTTTGTTATTTTTAAAGATCACAATATACCATCACGTAAAACTACAATCATGCTGTATGACAGATCTGTCTGTTGATTATACAGCCTTTGACCAAAATCTCCCCAAATATCCTTCTTCTCCAACATTCCAGTCTCATATAATGACTACTCTAATCTCTACTTTCAATGAGGCCAACATTTTGGGATGGGTCATTTGAAGACTATCCTCAAATTTAATTCTTAACCACAGTAACTCACCCCTTAGATGTCTTCTTTTCCTCCTCACCTGGTCAAGAGGCAAAGCCCACCATGAAATATGAAAAATTAGCAATGACAAAAGGAGGACAAAGAGTGTCATGGTCAAGTTTAAATGATACAATGATGGGGACAGAGGATCAGATACTATAAAGAGAAGCACAAGGGAAGGAGTAATGGCACACACCTATAATCTCAGCATTCAAGAGCCTGAGGCAAGAGTGGTGCACGGAGTTGAAGGGCAGTGTGGGTACAGCCTGTATGGGCTGAGGGGAGGAAAGGAAGCAGACCAGGAGGGACTATGTGATGGACAGGGGTAACATGAGCATACAAGAGACTTCTATTTACATTGAAAAAAAGAAGAGTTGGACAGTATATGGACAATCCTTACCATCTGCCCTTTCTCATACTCTTTTACATGCAAACGTTGTTTGAAAACTTTTTTGTTGTTGGTTTTGTTTGTTTGTTTTGTTTTTGAGACAGGGTCTCACTTTGTAGTTCAGGCTGGTCTGGAGCTCAGTCTCAAACTCACATCACAGCAATCCTCCTGCCTCTGCCTCCCAAGTGCTGGGACTACAGGCGTGAGCTACCAAGATAGGCACTGTGGTATGTAGTACTGACTGCTGCTGGGTTTGAGTCTCCATGCCCAGTAGTGTATGTTGTTATTGGGGGTCGAAACTGGGCCCTTGACTTGGCAAGACAGGTGCCGGAACCAGAGCTAAATCCCTGGCCCCAAAATTTTAAGACCACCATTTGACACAACAAAACTACCTTAAAAATATGCTTGAGTCTAGTTTAAAAACGTAAAACGACTCCAGATGCGATAGAGCATGTCTTGCAGTTCCAGCTACTCAGTAGGCTAAAGTTAAGAGGTTCACCTAAGCCTGTGAGTTCAAGACAAAGAGTGAGACCTCATTTCAAGAAAAAAAATCCTAGAAGCATATATTCTAAATAATCGTTCTTTTGGGGGCCGGGGATTTACGTCAGTGGTTCCGGCGCCTGTCTTGCAAGCACAAGGGCCCGGATTCGATCCCTGGTAACCACATGACAATACTGGGCATGGAGACTCACCCCAGCAGCAATCAGTACCACATACCACAGTGCTGGGCATGGTGGCTCATGTCTGTAATCCCAGCACTCAGGAGGCAGAGGCAGGAGGATTGCTGTGATGTGAGTTGGAGGCTGAGCTCAGGGCCAGCCTGAACCACAAAGCGAGACCCTGTCTCAAAAAAACCTTAAAAAAAAATCGTTCTTTTCACTTATATTCAATTCCCTTTCCTCTCTCTCACTGTCAGCCTTAACCCAACCACTGCTTAAAAGCAGTTTTCAAAACCACATGTATGCCCACTCAATCAACAGTGACGGAATAAAGCCATATTAACACTGACTACTAACTACTTACATTCATGAGCACCAACAGGACCCTATGCAGTCTGGTAACAGTGATATATTTACTGGCCCAACTATGGATTCTCTCTGAAGACTTTTTCATGCCCACTGTTCTCTCCTGCCACGTTTGATGTCTCTTCTCCACCCTTGTTCTTAGCCTGCTAGCTTTCCTTCTGAACCAAGCACAATCAAAGCAGGCTTTCCACCAGCACTAGATGTGCTTGCTGCTTAGTGAACAGTCATTGTGACACAAATTTAAATTAAGTAAGATAATCAATTTAAAGGAAAGAAAGGCTTATTTGCGTTCATGGTTTCAGTCCAGGGCTGAGTAGCCACTGCTTTGGGCCTGTGGTAAAGCAGTACATACATCAACATGGAGGACATGGTAGAAGAAGCTCTATACTTCATGGTGGCCAGGTGCCACCTCATGGCGGCCAGATAGCAAAGGAAGAGGTAGGAAGGAGTAGAGTTCCAATACCCCTCCCAACAACCCGCCCCCAGTAACCTACCTTTTGCTCACTGGCACCACTTCCTAAAGGTTCTACCATCTCCCATAGTGCCATGGGCTGGCAAATAGGTCTTTGACAAACAGGCCTTTGGGGGACGCTTACCCAAACACAGTGAAGTCTACAATGGTGAGCTGCGTTCTATATTATCCTTAGTCAAGAGATATAACTTGAGGAACAGACAATTTCTAGATCATTCACCACAGCAATGGGAAACATAACTTTTGAAGATCTATACTACATGCTATACTATAGAAACGATGTATGTCACATGAGTGCACCTGGCCGTTAAGAGGCCAGAAAGAGGGCCGGGGATATAGCTCAGTGGTTCCGGCGCCTGTATTGCAAGCGCAAGGACCCGGGTTCGATCCCCGGTAACCACAGACCATACTGGGCGTGGAGACTCACCCCAGCAGCAACCAGTACCACATACCACAATGCTGGGCGTGGCGGCTCACGCCTGTAATCCCAGCACTCGGGAGGCAGAGGGAGGAGGATTGCTGTGATGTGAGTTTGAGGCTGAGCTCAGGGCCAGCCTGAACCACAACAGGAGACCCTGTCTCAAAAAACCTTAAAAAAAAAAAAAAAAGAGGCCAGAAAGAACAGTCCTACATCTTGTGTCCCAAAGGCAGAGCACTGAATATAGAGTACTAATTACCTCCAAAACTGCCGACATACTCCATCTTCTCTTATAAATAGAAAATATTCCTATGAATATATGACATGGTACTTCTAGCTAAGGCCTTATCCACCATACAGTATACTTTTCTTGCTTCCTCAAAGACATCTATCTGTCCTACAATTGTCTGCTCTATCCCAACTCCTATGTCTCTCTCCACTGAACCATTCTTAATGTATAATTATTATTACAATAGTTTTCTCCTACTTTAAAAACTAAACTAAAACTTGATCCTTTTCTTTCTGACTACAGCCCTATTTCTGTTCCTATCTATAGTAAATCTTTAATAGAATTGCTATACTTGGGCCCACGTCGGAGGAGCGCCCAGGGACTGAGGTTAGCAGCGGGCGGCTCGGGAAACGGCGACTGTG